>CAWUFW010019111.1:0-197978 GCA_963921515.1 Calotriton arnoldi | reverse complement strand
TAATGGTAGATATGACCCTGCCTTGCGCAAAGTAAAACGGGGGTATCACCAAAGTGTTCATTTGGAATATCTGGGGTAGGTGGGTTAATTTCCTTTGCTTGTCAGATATATGTATGAGTCATCTCATTAGGAGTGTGAGTAAATATTGCAGGTTTGCATTAGTGAGATTATGGGTATAATTTTTGCCAGTGGATGAACAGGATTTTATTGGGACTAGGCTTGGGAATTTCTACTTCAGCTTCAGCACCTCTCCCTGGAGCTCTGAAGCATATGCACAAGGCTGGAAGGAGTAACATATGCCTCCTGTAAACAAGATGGAAGGGGTGTGTTTCATCCTGTGTGCATGCAGATTTGTTGTGCTTGTTAAACTGGCATATGGTAATCCCTGGGCCATTTTGGGTTCTTCTTGTTAGGTATCTTATTTGAAAGAGGATCTGCTGATACACCTAATTGTTAAACTTGAAAATGTTGTGTGTGGGCAGCAAAAGAAGGACAAGAATGAAGAAAACATGAGGGAAGAATACATAAGAAAATAATTATTCCACATGATGGGAAGACAGTAGTCCTCAGGACTTGGATAGCACTGAATCACTGCTTAATTTGAGCCAGTGGTTTCCGGTGCTCAGCACCGGCACTCAATAATTAACACCGGCGCTTGAGCACCAGTTAAGGACACATTCATTTTTGGGAGACACAGGGAGATTAAGTGAGTCACAAGATGTTGAGCCGACGCTAAGACTCGAACCTGGTTTCCAGCTCCCAGCTTGGCAGCTCTAGCCATTACACCACATCCTCTCCCCGCTTGTAGGGTTTCATGGCTTCTGTTTTAGGCAGCGCTAACAAGAGAAATGGGCTGGTGGAAGCTGCCTCCTGAAGAGAGCCCCAGCACTTATTTTTCTACACATTTACCACAGAACTTGATACTATCATCTTTGCCAATTTGTAGCATTGCAAAAACAAATTTTACTGTTATCTAACCTAATGGCTTTAAATGTATTGTCCTCATGAGAATGAAAAGCTCAGACAGCCTTACCATGGATTTGAATCCATGAACTGCAGGTGACATACACATGAGAGCAATGAATATATAACTCACTGAGCTACCTCAAAATATTACTGTATATTATATAACACTAGGTATAATCCCAAGGGCAAACATGAACTGGATTTAGGTAGAAATCAGTGAAAAGTAATGTGGAAAAATCACTGCAAAACAGAACCATTGAATATAAATCTTGCTAGGATAGTAGTTAGGAAAATAACAAGACTGAATGTTATTATACAGTTATGTCCTCACATAACTCAAGAATCTCAAGCTATATGTTATGTGTGAAATTTTCATCATTTTGAGTAATGTGAAATTTTTACTTGAATTTTGCATGTGAAAGAGTGGTTCGAGCATAGCATGACCTGCAGAAGAACATTTTCTGAATGGACCAGACAGTCTTCTGCCGGTATCAAGAGTAGATTTTCCACTTAATTGGGATTGAGGTAAGGTTTCTTTAACAGAGGGTGTCTGGAAGCTTTTTTCCATTCATAGGAAACTGTCCAACAGTAATAATGCTGATCAAAAAGGTAGTAGGAGGAGCTGCTACTGTCCCAGCTATATCATAAAGAATGTTTGGGAGGCAGGGGTCTGAAGGAGCCCCTGATTTGGTGTGTGCCATTAGCTCGAGCATTCCTTCTTTAGTGAGAGGTGGGAACTAAGGCCTAATGATTCATTTCCCGAAACACAAAGGTTGATATTGCAATTTGTGTCCAATTCTCCATACACTGCCTCAACGTCATTCTTAAAACATCCTGCAAAATTATCACATAGAGCCTGGCTAGGAGTCACTGTGCTGCTCGAGTTCAGGCTAGAAAGCGTTTTTACTATTTTAAAAATTTCTCTTGATGAATGTTTTGCATGATTTACATTTTTCAGTGAAATACTGAGTTTTCTTGATGATAATTACATTTTTGTAATCCTGAATATATATTTTGTATTTACTTCTTTCAGTTGAATCATAGTTTTTTCTCCAGATCTTCTCCTGCCTGTGGCTTTTTTGTTCAAGCACCCTAATATCCGAAGAGGACCAAGGGGCCATAAGCTTGGTTCTATGACTTTTTATAAGTTTGAGGGGGCCAGCTGTGAGACTGCAGTATTGATCCATTGGGCATAATTAGCCGTATCTACCTTTGGATGATTCAACAGAGGGGACTGAGGGGCTGTGTACTTATGCTTGTAAAAAATAATGCGCTTGCTGCAAATAGTTGACGTTTGGTCATCGGATTCATGGTAATCCAAGATACCGGGATAGACAAAGCTATATTTAAGTGGCATTTGACAAATATATTAATATTGAGGTCTTGGATGAGGCAGAGCCAAGATGGCCGACTGAGCGGACATGCTCGATTGGAGTTCTATTCAGTAGGACCCCCCTCAACATTATTATCTTACCCCTGATATCAGAGCAACTGCCCAATCGTGAGCCCCGCTGGACGGACTGGTGAGCTGCTGCGGTAGAGGCGATGACGGCCTACTGAGCCGGGGCCTCAAGTGGGACATCGGCGCACCTGAACCGGCACAGGAACTGACGACAACTTTCAGGGTTGATGCCTGATCCACTTTGAGAAGGCGTGATCGGGAGACGGCACGTACGAAGTTAGACGCCAGTTCAGAGTCATCGTATAATTGGAACAGATTGGAGAAGTACCAAGGCAGCCTTGAGTGGCATCGTAAGACCAGGAGGGCCTTAGCCCTATCGAGAGCAACACAGGGGAAGAATGGTAGGAGTGTTGCAGCCCCCCTTACCGATCGCCATCATATCCTGCGAGAGTTTCCACTATTAATATTACATTGCTGAAGCGAGCATTTATGAAGAAGAGGCCCCAGCCACCAGGGATTAGCAAAACGGTTGGGTAGCCTGCAATTAACCCCATGTGTGCCATATAAGACTAACAATAGAGTATTGTGCAGATTGATATACATATTCTACAACCAGCTTTAATGGCTGTGCGAAAGAGTGGCTGTTCTTTAAGATGGACCCTATACTGCATGTTCTTCTCTCCACTGAATTACTAGATTGTCCTGTAACTGGCATTATCTGGGGCAAGGAGCGGGGCCTAATTGAGGGCTCAATATATATATAAGGGACTGTGCTGGGGGAGATTATAATCTTCTCTGTTAATTGTGAACACCAGATTATACAGGATTGAATTTTGAACTGAGCTGTAGGTGATTGGGACAGAGGCTTCCTCCCCCCCCCCCTTATGCCACCCAAACTCAAGGGATTTCGGGCGCGGCCTCCAAAAATTGCAATAAAATTAAGGAGTGCATTGCTAGGATAGTGAAGGCTGGGGCCACATATGATATTGATATGGAAGGAGAACCTGCCTCGCCGTCTAATCTGGACATTAAGAATTTGATACTGGAAGGGAATAAAACTATTACTGAAAAGATAGACGGTGTGGCGGTAACATTGACTTTACAGCATCCAGATATGGATAAACTCTGCAAGCGAGTTAAGGACTTGGGATCAAGGATTGATACAGCATAGGAGCTACTGAGTGCACAGACGAGTCAATTAAAAGATCAGGAACGACGCATACAACAAAAGGAAATAAAGACTGCGGACTTGGAAGACGACTGAAGGAGAAACAACGTGCGTATTCTTGGACTGCCAGAGAAAATGGAGACGACACCATTGAAATGTTTTTGGAGAGCTGACTTCCTAAGGTACTACCATAGCTAAATGTGGAGGGATATTGCATGTGGACAGAGCTCATAGAACTCCTGGTGGTAGGTCTAACCCTGGTGCACCTCCCCGTATGTTGATTGCACGTATGTTGCGATATAGAGATAAGGTTCAGATTTTGGCGGTGGCGCGCACCCAGCAGAAAATTGAGTACAATTGCAACAAACTTTCATTTTATCCAGATTATGGCATGGCTACTCAAAAAAAAGTAAATCATTCCTAGAAGTTAAAAAGAAAACTGAGAGATAAAGGGTGGGATTATGCTCTGCTCCCTCCGGCGCATTTAAGAATTGATTGGCAGGGAAAGAGATATTTCTTTGAACAACAGGAGGAGGATATGCAGTTTCTTGAAAACCATTGATCACCCATAGTTGTTGCCTGCTATCTAAGTTTTACGAGTGAATAAGACTGGATAAGGGAAGGAGGGTTGATGGTCTATAAGATTACTGAGGGGGGGCAAATGACTTACGATTATGATCAGGGTGAGTGTTGGCCGTAGCTGAGATGGGTAAGGTGAGTGTTCTGCTTTTGGAATGCTTGTTGTAAACAGCGTTGCTGTCTCTGGGAGACCCTGCATTAGGAACTTCGGGGAACATCGAGCTGTTAAAGGGGAATTTGATTGTGTTCTCATCAGGGGGAGGGTGATGTTTATTGCGACAAATCTGGAGGCCAGGTTGGGGTAGGCCACCCGGGTGGGGGAGGGAAAATGTCCCTATTCCTATCTATGATGAAGGGGAGTGACCACAATCTAGTAAGCATTGTTTAATGCAACTGATGATGCAGATAAGTGAACTGATCTCTACAACTAAAAATGGTGGTAACAATTTTATCGTAGAATGTGAGGAGGATCCAAAACCCTATTAAGCTGCAGAGAATATGGTCTTACACTCTCAGGCAGCAAGCAAAAATAATTATGTTACAATTATATTATATTACCCCAGGAAGTTGAAAAATTGCGAGCTAGGTGGGGTGGGAGGGTATGGTATTCGAGTGGTACCTCCCCTCCTCAGCACGACGGGTATTGCTAGGGGTGGATAATGGTGTTCCGCTGCTTGTTACTGCAGAACTGAAGGCCTCAGAAGGAAAGTATGTGGGGGTAGTAGGAGGGATGTGGCAAACTTACAGTGCTCTTCACTTCATATGCACCCTATTTGGATATTCCTGATTTTTTAGAAAGGCTGACGAGTGTTCTGGCCCGCTCTGCCAACTATAATACTATCTGGAGGAGGGATTATAATTGCATATTGGATGGGGAGCTGGATAGCTCCAGGCAAGTGAAACAGCCGTCAGGTAGAGCCTCTAAGGCACTCTTGGAAACTATGGACATGTGACATTTATTGGAGCTATGGAGGGTGGTTCATGGTCCAACTAGGGGATATTCTTTCTATTCTCCACTCCACAGTACATTCTCCTGGACTGACTACTTGCTGACACACCCTGAGCAAGCAATTGAGTTTGAAAAGTTATAGTACCTTGATCACACGTTACCAGATCATGCCCCCATAGAAGCCATGATGCGATCTCTAGGTTTTGTAAATCCGATTCCACTATGGACATTCCCAAGCCATGCATTAAATGATCAGGTATACTGAGAGACAATCCAAACAGTAATGAGGAATTCTTTGAAATTAATACTGGTACAGTTACCTCAGCCGGAATGCTATGGGAGGCTTTTAATGTAACTATTAGAGGTAAGTGTATGGTGACCACATATTGGGTGAGGCGATCATTAACACACAGCGACAAACTAGGAGCGCCAAATTGGGGTTATTGACAGACAGTCACCACAAACAGATGAGATAAGGGAAGAGCGATGTAAATTGCAGGGAGGCCTAGATAAGGCGCAAAGAACTCTAAGCTGTCATGATTATAAAACACATACGGAGATACAGCACGAATAGGGGGAAACTCCAGGCCAGCTACTGGTGTGGCTGGTCGATAGAGAACGGGCTGGGAATGGAGTAGCCGCAGTAAAGGATAAACAGGAAGCGCGCTTACAGCTCATGATGACATATTAAAGCGTTTTGCAGAATTCTATTCGGAATTATATACTCAACAGGCAACACATGATGAGGCAGGTATGACAGCACTCCTAGATCCAGCTCAGCTGGCAGAAGCAGATGCTGAGATGCGAGAGGCATTAAGTTCACCGATAGATGAAACAGATACACGATGGACGATTGGACATCTGTGTGCGGGGAAAACACCAGGGGATGGTGGTCTGGGAGCCAAGTTTTATGAGGAATATGTTTATTTGCTATGCAGGCTACTTTTAAATATGTATTGGGAGACATTTGATGAAGGGTTTTACCTGATACACTGAGAGAGGCATATATTGTGATTCTGCCAAAGCCAGTATGTGATGCGTCTGAATGTGAATCATATTGCCCGTTATCCATTATCAATGTGGACGCTCAGCTCTTAGGGAAGATTTTGACTCATCGTTTGGCTAAATCGAGGTTGGGCACTAGTTCACCCTGATCAAGCATGTTTTGTGGGAGGATGTACTACCTCTACTAATATAAGGAAAGTGTTTCTTATACTAGAACAGGTTCAAAACGGAGAAGAGCCCTGCGCATTTGAGAGTTTGGATGCACATAAAGCATTTGATACTGTGGACTGGCAGAATATGATGAGTGTGTTGAAATGGTACAATCTGGGGATACTTATTTAAAATGGGTACAAATACTTTACACTGTTAGCTAAGCCAGGGTGAAAGTAGGTAATGGATTCAGCACTGTTCCAAACTCCCATTCCTATAACATTGCATGTTTTGATTCCACTTTGTTTTAAATACATTGTGGTAATACATAGATTTTCATCTGGGCATAATGATTACACAAGTAAACAATAACTTGTAAGTTTACATCTTTGGGCCAGCTGTAAAGTATTTTGAAATGCTCTTATTCCTTTATTTTGTGTTGAAATGTAGTTTAAAGGTACCTTAGAAACAGAGTTTGCAGTCACAAGAAAACGAAATCACTGCAAAAGTTTCAGTTTATGTTTTGGAAGTTCTCTTACCTTATTTTCCTCCATTTGATGGAGGCAAGTATCAGCTGCTGAGAAGCAGAGGTGTCCTTCACAGACCCCCATCCACTATTGTGGCGTCTTTGGGGTGATGAAAATAAGTCTCCAACAATAGGTAAATGTCAATGACAGTGAAAAACCGAATATAAGAATAAATATACACCTTCTCAGCTACTACCGTCCGGTCTCCAAGCTAAGAAATGACCGAGAAGGCACATTCCGGAACAGTAAACCATGACGCAACAATGGCTGCATCAGAGTTCCCTGAAGATTCTGCAGTGCTAAGACTTCAGAGGTTTCCATGACCCCAGAAAGACACATCATGGCAACAAGATTCCAATCTGTCTCAGAACTCTGTTTTTGTTAAAAAAACATGATTAACAGTTGAGTACATAGCTAATGGTAGATATGACCCTGCCTTGCGCAAAGTAAAATGGGGGTATCACCAAAGTGTTCCTTTGGAATATCTGGGGTAAGTGGGTTAATTTCCTTTGCTTGTCAGATATATGTATGAGTCATCTCATTAGGAGTGTGAGTAAATATTGCAGGTTTGCATTAGTGAGATTATGGGTATAGTTTTTGCCAGTGGATGAACAGGATTTTATTGGGACTAGGCTTGGGAATTTCTACTTCAGCTTCAGCACCTCTCCCTGGAGCTCTGAAACTTGTGCACAAGTTTGGAAGGTACATTTGCCTCCTGTAAACAAGATGGAAGGGGGGTGTTTCATCCTGTGTGCCTGCAGATTTGTTGTGCTTGTTAAACTGGCATATGGTAATCCCTGGGCCATTTTGGGTTCTTCTTGTTAGATATCTTATTTGAAAGAGGATCTGCTGATATACCGAATTGTTAAACTTGAAAATGTTGTGTGTGGGCAGCAAAAGAAGGACATGAAAGAAGAAAACATGAGGGAAGAATACATAAGAAAATAATTATTCCACATGATGGGAAGACAGTAGTCCTCAGGACTTGGATAGCATTGAATCACTGCTTAATTTGAGCCAGTGGTTTCCGGTGCTCAGTACTGGCACTCAATCATTAACACCGGCGCTTGAGCACCAGTTAAGGACACATTCATTTTTGGGAGGCACAGGGAGATTAAGTGAGTCACAAGATGTTGAGCCGATGCTAAGACTCGAACCTGGTTTCCAGCTCCCAGCTTGGCAGCTCTAGCCATTACACCACATCCTCTCCCCGCTTGTAGGGTTTCATGGCTTCTGTTTTAGGCGGCGCTAACAAGAGAAATATGCTGGTGGAAGCTGCCTCCTGAAGAGAGCCCTGGCACTTAGTTTTTTACACATTTACCACAGCACTTGATACCATCATCTTTGCCAATTTGTAGCATTGCAAAGACAAATTTTACTATTATCTAACCTAATGGTTTTAAATTTATTGTCCTCATGAGAATGAAAAGCTCAGACAGCCTTACCAGAGATTTGAACCCATGAACTGCAGGTGACATACACATAAGAGCAGTGAATATATAACTCACTGAGCTACCTAAAAATATGACTGGATATTACATAACATTATGATTAATCCCAAGGGGAAACATGATCTGGATTTAGGTAGAAATCAGTGGAAAGAAAAGTGAAAAAAATCACTGCAAAACAGAAGCTATAACCATTGAATATAAATCTAACTAGGTTAGTAGTTAGGAAAACAAAAAATCTGAATGTTAAATATGCAATCATAACCTCACATAATTCTAGAATCTCAAGCTATGTGTTATGTGTGAAATTTTCATCGTTTTGAATAATGTGAAATCTTTTACGTGAATTTTGGATGTGGGAGACTGGTTCGAGCATAACATAACTTGCAGAGAACATTTTGTGAATGGACCAGTCAGTCTTCTACCGGTATCAAGAGTAGATTTTCCACTTAATGTATGCAACATACTCGCCCCAAACCATTTAAACTTCGAAAATTTAATCTTTCAAAATTGTTCAACAATTTTAGAGCTCATTAGAAATGTTGACAACCCTGGAAGTTTGGATAGGTTATAGGGGAGAGGTCAACCACTTCTGCGCCAAGCAGCAATATCATTGGTAAACGTCTTCAATTTGACACACTCTGTTAAGGTAAAGATAATTTTAGCCAGTACAACTAAGTGATGAAAAGATATAGCAACTCCAGATGCTGATGCATATATCAAAGGGACAACTTTTTGCCCAGGGGCACAGGGTGGTAAATGTTAAATGTTAGAGGGTCATTGCTTAATGAGCATTGCATAATTAAACTACCACAAACTGGAGTCCATTAAAGGGCTACTATTCTATGTCAAATACTTCCACGACATCAAATCAAATATATAGGACTAAATTGGAAACTTGACCTTATACATCTCTTTTAAGCCCAATAATACTTTTCTGTCATGATCAACTAAATCCTAATGTACAGGGAGCCATGGCTTTTGGAGACAGGACTGTTCCAAACTCCTATTCCTGTAACGTTGCATGTTTTGCTTCCAGTATGTTTTAAATACATTGTGGTAATACATAGATTTTCATCTGGGCAGAACAACTACACAAGGAAACAATAACTTGTAGGTTTACATCTTTGGGCCAACTGTAAAGTATTTTGAAATTCTCATTCCTTTATTTTGTGTTTAATTGTAGTTTAAAGGTACCTTAGTAACAGAGATTGCAGTCGCAAGAAAACAAAATCACTGCTAAATTTTCTGTTTATGTTTTGGAAGTTCTCTCACCTTATTTTCCTCCATTGGATGGAGGACAGTATCAGCTGTGGGAAACAGAGGTGTCCTTCACAGACACCTAGCCACTATTGTGGCGGATTTGGGGTGATGAAAAGAAGTCACCAACAATAGGTATATGTCAATGACAGTAAAACACCGAATATAAGAAGAAATATACACTTTCTCAGCTACTACCGTCCGGTCTCCAAGCTAAGAAATGACAACAGAAGCCACATTCTGGAACAGTAAACCATGACGCAACAATGGCTGCATCAGAGGTCTCTGAAGTCTCTGCAGTGCTAAGACTCCAGAGGTTTCCATGGCCCCAGAGAGACACATCATGTCAACACGATTCCAATCTGTCTCAGAACTCTGAGGCATATTAGCAAGACCGGCGATAAAATTATCGACGTTTTAGCGGCAGGAAACTGCCGCTAAAACGGCGATAATGGTCTTGCTAAAATGCGTTATAGAATTCCAATAGAAGCCAAGGTTAGATGTGCAGGACATCTAACCTGGGCTTCTATTGGAATTCCGTAATGCATATTAGCAAGCCCATTATCGCCGTTTTAGCGGCAGTTTCCTGTCGCTAAAACGGCGATAATTTTAACGTGGATCTTGCTAATATGCCCCTCTGTTTTTATTTTAAAAAAACATGATTAACAGTTGTGTACTTAGCTAATGGTAGATATGACCCTGCCTTGTGCAGAGTAATGCAGGGGTATCACCAAAGTTTTAATTTGGAATATCTGGGCCAGGTGGATTAATTTCCTTTGCTTGTCAGACATATGTATGAGTAATCTCATTAGGAGTGTGAATAAATATTGCAAGTTTACATTAGTGAGATTGAGGGTATAGTTTTTGCCAGTGGATGAACTGGATTTTATTGGGACCGGGTATAGGAATTTCTACTTCAGCTTCAGCACCTCTCCCTAGAGCTCTGAAGCCTGTGCAGAAAGGCTGGAAGGAGTAACATATGCCTCCTGTAAACAAGATGGAGAGATGTGTTTCACCCTATGTGCATGCAGGTTTGTGGTGCATGTTAAACTGGCATATGGTAATCCCTTGGCCATTTTGTGTTCTTCTTGTCAGATATCTTATTGGAAAGAGGATCTGCTGATACAACCTAATTGTTAAACTTGAAAAGGTTGTGTGTGGGCAGCAAAAGAAGGACAAGAAAGAAAAAAACACGAGGGAAGAAAACATGAGAAAATAATTATTCCACATGATGGGAAGATAGTAGTTCTCAGGACTTGGATAGCATTGAATCAGTGCTTAATTTGAGCCAGTGGTTTCCAGTGCTCAGCACCGGCACTCAATCATTAACACCAGCGCTTGAGCACCAGTTAAGGGCACATTCATTTTTGGTGGGCACAGGGAGATTAAGCGAGTCACAAGATGTTGAGCCGATTCTATGACTCGAACCTGGTTTCCAGCTCTGAGCTTGGCAGCTCTGCCCATTACATCACATCCTCTCCCCACTTGTAGGGTTTTAAGGCTTCTGTTTTAGGCAGCGCTAATAAGAGAAATGAGCTGGTGGAAGCTGCCTCCTGAAGAGAGCCCCAGCACTTATTTTTCTACACATTTACCACAGAACTTGATACCATCATCTTTGCCAATTTGTAGCATTGCAAAAACAAATTTTACTGTTATCTAACCTAATGGCTTTAAATGTATTGTCCTCATGAGAATGAAAAGCTCAGACAGCCTTACCATGGATTTGAATCCATGAACTGCAGGTGACATACACACGAGAGCAATGAATATATAACTCATTGAGCTACCTCAAAATATTACTGTATATTATATAACACTAGGTATAATCCCAAGGGCAAACATGAACTGGATTTAGGTAGAAATCAGTGAAAAGTAATGTGGAAAAATCACTGCAAAACAGAACCATTGAATATAAATCTAGCTAGGATAGTAGTTAGGAAAATAACAAGACTGAATGTTATTATACAGTTATGTCCTCACATAACTCAAGAATCTCAAGCTATATGTTATGTGTGAAATTTTCATCATTTTGAGTAATGTGAAATTTTTACTTGAATTTTGCATGTGAAAGAGTGGTTCGAGCATAGCATGACCTGCAGAAGAACATTTTCTGAATGGACCAGACAGTCTTCTGCCGGTATCAAGAGTAGATTTTCCACTTAATTGGGATTGAGGTAAGGTTTCTTTAACAGAGGGTGTCTGGAAGCTTTTTTCCATTCATAGGAAACTGTCCAACAGTAATAATGCTGATCAAAAAGGTAGTAGGAGGAGCTGCTACTGTCCCAGCTATATCATAAAGAATGTTTGGGAGGCAGGGGTCTGAAGGAGCCCCTGATTTGGTGTGTGCCATTAGCTCGAGCATTCCTTCTTTAGTGAGAGGTGGGAACTAAGGCCTAATGATTCATTTCCCGAAACACAAAGGTTGATATTGCAATTTGTGTCCAATTCTCCATACACTGCCTCAACGTTATTCTTAAAACATCTTGCAAAATTATCACATAGAGCCTGGCTAGCAGTCACTGTGCTGCTCGAGTTCAGGCTAGAAAGCGTTTTTACTGTTTTAAAAATTTCTCTTGATGAATGTTTTGCATGATTACATTTTTCAGTGAAATACTGAGTTTTCTTGATGATAATTAAATTTTTGTAATCCTGAATATATATTTTGTATTTACTTCTTTCAGTTGAATCATAGTTTTTTCTCCAGATCTTCTCCTGCCTGTGGCTTTTTTGTTCAAGCACCCTAATATCCGAAGAGGACCAAGGGGCCATAAGCTTGGTTCTATGACTTTTTTATAAGTTTGAGGGGGGCCAGCTGTGAGACTGCAGTATTGATCCATTGGGCATAATTAGCCGTATCTACCTTTGGATGATTCAACAGAGGGGACTGAGGGGCTGTGTACTTATGCTTGTAAAAAATAATGCGCTTGCTGCAAATAGTTGACGTTTGGTCATCGGATTCATGGTAATCCAAGATCCCGGGATAGACAAAGCTATATATAAGTGGCATTTGACAAATATATTAATATTGAGATCTTGGATGAGGCGGAGCCAAGATGGCCGACTGCGCGGACATGCTCGATTGGAGTTCTATTCAGTAGGACCCCCCCTCGACATACTTATCTTACCCCTGATATCAGAGCAGCTGCCCAATCGTGAGCCCCGCTGGACGGACTGGTGGACTGCGGCGGTAGAGGCGATGACGGCCTACTGAGCCGGGACCTCAAGTGGGACATCGGCGCACCTGAACCAGCACAGGAACTGACGACAACTCGCAGGGTTGGTGCCTGATCCACTTTGAGAAGGCGTGATCGGGAGACGGCACGTACAAAGTTAGACGCCAGTTCAGAGTCATCGTATAATTAGAACAGATTTGAGAAGTACTAAGGCAGCCTTGAGTGGCATCGTAAGACCAGGAGGGCCTTAGCCCTATCGAGAGCAACACAGGTGAAGAATGGTAGGAGTGTTGCAGCCCCCCTTACCGATCGCCATCATATCCTGCGAGAGTTGCCACTATTAATATTACATTGCTGAAGCGAGCATTTATGAAGAAGAGGCCCCAGCCACCAGGGATTAGCAAAACAGTTGGGTAGCCTGCAATTAACCCCATGTGTGCCATATAAGACTAACAATAGAGTATTGTGCAAATTGATAACATATTCTACAACCAACTTTAATGGCTGTGCGAAAGAGTGGCTGTTCTTTAAGATGGACCCTATACTGCATGTTCCTCTCTCCACTGAATTACTAGATTGTCCTGTAACTGGCATTATCTGGGGAAAGGAGCGGGGCCTAATTGAGCGCTCAATATATATATAAGGGACTGTGCTGGGGGGAGATTATAATCTTCTCTGTTAATTGTGAACACCAGATTATACAGGATTGAATTTTGAACTGAGCTGTAGTTGATTGGGACAGAGGCTCCCCCCCCCCTTATGCCACCCAAACTCAAGGGATTTCGGGCGCGGCCTCCAAAAACTGCAATAAAATTAAGGAGTGCATTGCTAGGATGGCGAAGGCTGGGGCCACACATGATACTGATATGGAAGGAGAACCTGCCTCGCCGTCTAATCTGGACATTAAGAATTTGATACTGGAAGGGAATAAAACTATTACTGAAAAGATAGACGGTGTGGCGGTAACATTGACTTTACAGCACCCAGATATGGATAAACTCTGCAAAAGAATTAAGGACTTGGGATCAAGGATTGATACAGCAGAGGAGCTACTGAGTGCACAGACGAGTCAATTAAAAGATCAGGAACGATGCATACAACAAAAGGAAATAAAGACTGCGGACTTGGAAGACCACTGAAGGAGAAACAACGTGCGTATTCTTGGACTGCCAGAGAAAATGGAGACGACACTATTGAAATGTTTTTAGAGAGCTGACTTCCTAAGGTACTACCATAGCTAATTGTGGAGGGATATTGCATGTGGACAGAGCTCATAGAACTCCTGGTGGTAGGTCTAACCCTGGTGCACCTCCCCGTATGTTGATTGCACGTATGTTGCGATATAGAGATAAGGTTCAGATTTTGGCGGTGGCGTGCACACAGCAGAAAATTGAGTACAATGGCAACAAACTTTCATTTTATCCAGATTATGGCATGGCTACTCAAAAAAAAGTAAATCATTCCTAGAAGTTAAAAAGAAAACTGAGAGATAAATGGTGGGATTATGCTCTGCTCCCTCCGGCGCGTTTAAGAATTGATTGGCAGGGAAAGAGATATTTCTTTGAACAACCGGAGGAGGCTATGCAGTTTCTTGAAAACCATTGATCACCCATAGTTGTTGCCTGCTATCTAAGTTTTACGAGTCAATAAGACTGGATAAGGGAAGGAGGGTTGATGGTCTATAAGATTACTGAGGGGGGGCAAATGACATACGATTATGATCAGGGTGAGTGTTGGCCGTAGCTGAGATGGGTAAGGTGAGTGTTCTGCTTTTGGAATGCTTGTTGTAAACAGCGTTGCTGTCTCTGGGAGACCCTGCATTAGGAACTTCGGGGAACATCGAGCTGTTAAAGGGGAATTTGATTGTGTTCTCATCAGGGGGAGGGTGATGCTTATTGCGACAAATGTGGAGGCCAGGTTGGGGTAGGCCACCCGGGAGGGGGAGGGAAAATGTCCCTATTCCTATCTATGATGAAGGGGAGCGACCACAATCTAGTAAGCATTGTTTAATGCAACTGATGATGCAGTTAAGTGAACTGATCTCTACAACTAAAAATGGTGGTAACAATTTTATCGTAGAATGTGAGGGGGATACAAAACCCTATTAAGCTGCAGAGAATATGGTCTTACACTCTCAGGCAGCAAGCAAAAATAATTATGTTACAAGAGACACATCTATTACCCCAGGAAGTTGAAAAATTGCGAGCTAGTTGGGGTGGGAGGGTATGGTATTCAAGTGGTACCTCCCCTCCTCAGCATGACGGGTATTGCTAGGGGTGGATAATGGTGTTCCGCTGCTTGTTACTGCAGAACTGAAGGCCTCAGAAGGAAGGTATGTGGGGGTAGTAGGAGGGATGGGGCAAACTTACAGTGCTCTTCACTTCATATGCACCCTATTTGGATATTCCTGATTTTTTAGAAAGGCTGACGAGTGTTCTGGCCCGCTCTGCCAACTATAATACTATCTGGAGGAGGGATTATAATTGCATATTGGATGGGGAGCTGGATAGCTCCAGGCAAGTGAAACAGCCGTCAGGTAGAGCCTCTAAGGCACTCTTGGAAACTATGGACATGTGACATTTATTGGAGCTATGGAGGGTGGTTCATGGTCCAACTAGGGGATATTCTTTCTATTCTCCACTCCACAGTACATTCTCCTGGACTGACTACTTGCTGACACACCCTGAGCAAGCAATTGAGTTTGAAAAGTTATAGTACCTTGATCACACTTTACCAGATCATGCCCCCTTAGAAGCCATGATGCGATCTCTAGGTTTTGTCAATCCGATTCCACTATGGAGATTCCCAAGCCATGCATTAAATGATCAGGTATACTGAGAGACAATCCGAACAGTAATGAGGAATTCTTTGAAATTAATACTGGTACAGTTACCTCAGCCGGAACGCTATGGGAGGCTTTTAATGTAACTATTAGAGGTAAGTGTATGGTGACCACATATTGGGTGAGGTGATCCTTAACACACAGCGACAAACTTGGAGTGCCAAATTGGGGTTATTGACAGACAGTCACCACAAACAGATGAGATATGGGAAGAGCGATGTAAATTGCAGGGAGGCCTAGATAAGGTGCAAAGAACTCTAAGCTGTCATGATTATAAAACACATACGGAGATACAGCACGAATAGGGGGAAACTCCAGGCCCGCTACTGGTGTGGCTGGTCAATAGAGAACGGGCTGGGAATGGAGTAGCCGCAGTAAAGGATAAACAGGAAACGCGCTTACAGCTCATGATGACATATTAAAGCGTTTTGCAGAATTCTATTCGGAATTATATACTCAACAGGCAACACATGATGAGGCAGGTATGACAGCACTCCTAGAACCAGCTCAGCTGGCAGAAGCAGATGCTGAGATGCGAGAGGCATTAAGTTCACCGATAGATGAAACAGATATACGATGGACGATTGGACATCTGTGTGCGGGGAAAACACCAGGGGATGGTGGTCTGTGAGCCAAGTTTTATGAGGAATATGTTTATTTGCTATGCAGGCTACTTTTAAATATGTATCAGGAGACATTTGATGAAGGGTTTTACCTGATACACTGAGAGAGGCATATATTGTGATTCTGCCAAAGCCAGTATGTGATGCGTCTGAATGTGAATCATATTTCCTGTTATCCATTATCAATCTGGACGCTCAGCTCTTAGGAAAGATTTTGACTCATCGTTTGGCTAAATCGAGGTGGGGCACTAGTTCACCCTGATCAAGCATGTTTTGTGGGAGGATGTACTACCTCTACTAATATAAGGAAAGTGTTTCTTATACTAGAACAGGTTCAAAACAGAGAAGAGCCCTGCGCATTGGAGAGTTTGGATGCACATAAAGCGTTTGATACTATGGACTGGCAGAATATGATGAGTGTGTTGAAATGGTACAATCTGGGGATACTTATTTAAAATGGGTACAAATACTTTACACTGCTAGCTAAGCCAGGGTGAAAGTAGGTAATGGATTCTCTGACAGTTGGATGGTGGAGCCGGGGACCAGACAGGATTGCCCCCTGTCTCCACTGATATTCGTGATGGTTAATGAACCTCTAGCAAGGTTGAAACGAGCTCGACACGAGGGAGTGGGGGTAATGGTAGGAATGCAAAGAGAAATTATTTCTTTATATGCTGATGATATCTTTTTGACTTTACGGGACCATGAACGAGCGTGGCCCATAGTATATAACAGCATTAAGGAAGTGGGGGCCCACTCGGGATTCATGTTGAATACAGATAAATCAGTTATTTCCCTGATAAGGGTACTGCGACTAGGGGATGAAGCTGTCAGTGATATTAGATTGCAGAGAACACCTATTAAATATTAGGGAGTGTACCTGTGTTCCAGTGTTAAGGAAATATATGAGGCTAATGTGGGGAATTTATTGAAAAATACAGACAGAAGTGTCCAAAGATGGCTAAAGTTTCCTCTGTCCTTAATGGGGAGAATAACGATTATTAAGATGATTCTTCTGCCCCGAGTATTGTTTGTTCTACCGAATATGCCATTGCGAATCCCAGACGCATACTTTAAACAATTAGATGAGTTACTTCGCTTATATTAGGATGTAGAAAGAGCACCTATTACCTTAAAGGTGCTGCAGCTACCACCATGGGACAGTGGAGGATTGCAGGCCCCAATTTAAAGTATGTCACCAGGCGGTTCATGGGCCCTTACATTGATCCTGTAACGGGCATGTTGGCAAGACTGGTCAGACCACGCAAATTGTTAGCCTATAGAAAAAAGAGAAAGATACTTTCATTAAAATTTGCACATTGCTGGATATATGGGAACAAGTACCGAGAGGTAAAAATGACACTTATATATACCTACAGCAGCTGGTGCCGTGGTTAACAGATATTAGTCCTATGCTACCGGTGTTCATTTGACACTGGTGGGAGGGTAGCACTCCACATACATTAGGAGATATATATGAGGATGGCCGTTTGATGAGTTATGCTACCTTCTGTGCCAAATGGGATCTGGCAGGAGGCAGTTTTTTGGCTTATGTGGAATTAGTAGCAGCCATTCATAATGCCTGGGAAGCGTTCCCGTGGGAACCAGATACACGTTTTAAACCAGGACTTTCCAGATATGGGGGGGAGGTAATCTTATTACCAGGCTATATTTACTATTCCTACCAAAGGATACACCTCGTATAGGCGTGCTGTGATCACAATGGGAGGCAGACATTGATGAATCATTGCAAGATGCGTAATTGAAAGCTATACTGGGAAATTGCAGGATAGTGTCCCGGAATGCGAGATACAAATTGATCCACTATAAATGTGTGCATAAGGACTATGTTACCCCTAGCTGGATACATATGTTGGATCTTGCTAAACCGGATACCTGCCCAAAATCTAGGCACAATGTTGGAACGTATATACATATGTGGTGGGAATGCCAAGGGATACGGGAGTTCTGGGAAGATGTCATTAAGATTCTGCAGGATTTGACAGAGTTGCCTTTACAATGTTCTATCCAGGTATGCTTGCTGGGTTTGATTTTGCGCACTAGGATGACTATACATGCTGAAAAAATTGTTGAACTGGGGTTAGCAACTGCAAAGAAATGTATAGTAAAATGCTGGATCATTTCCAAATTCCTAAAAATAAATATTGGTTGCGAGAATACATATGGTGGCTGCGGAATGAATGTGAGGTAAGGCATAAATTAATTCCGACTGAGCAAAGTCAAGATGGTAGGATGATTTGGGAATTGCCAGAATTACAACGCCAGCAAATTATTGATGACTCACTACAGACGCCTGAAGTTGTAAAAACTGAAATTTGAGACTATATTGTTCTAAGCCTGTTCTATGACGCCGCTTTTGCCATTGTTATAATTTGATATCTGCATTCAAATGCTATTGGATAATAGTGTACATCTGCAAAATATATGTACAACTCGCTCCCATGGTATTGCGGAAAGGGGAAGGGGATGGGTGGGAATTGTTCAATTGTTCAATGTTCAATTCTTTCCAACCTCTGTATCACTCACATTCACTCCCCTTCGACTCCACCTCTGTCTTCTCTGTCTTCTTTCTTTTTCTCCTATTTTGCCTGTCAGTCTGTGTATTTCTGTGGATCGCCCCAATCTCTGATGCATTCTTCTAACCCCTTGACGTGCATTTTCAAATTTGGTAATCTCATTTTCTTAGGGAACCCACAGCCATGAACATTCTAAAATTATTTTTAATTTCTGACTTTTACTCAAATCAACTCTAAAATCTGTAGTCACTCCTTTCAGTTTTCCATGGGCCACACAAGCATAACTTGCAGCTTCCCTGCTCAGGAACTTAAGCTCTGCTTCATTGTACACATCTATGAAGTTAAGTTCAAGAGTTCCTCGTTGCCAGCTCTTCAAATTCTTCTCTTTCAGTTCCGTAAAAAGGTTCTCTTCTGTCTGAGTTTGTGATCCTGAAACTACAACAGTAGTGACAACAGATATAATCCTAGGGATGGCCTCTCCTGCCTTAGGTTGTGCTACCAAATCTAGAGTGATAGCAACTGTAGAGGTACTAGGAGCTGTTGTGACAACAGACACTTTAGCGGTGGTAATGCCACTAGGTGCACTAATAGCACCTAAAGATGGATCTGGTGTGGCCAGGTATAAACCTCCCTCTGGGGAGATCCAGTTCAGCACTTGCACTTGCACCAGTTCCAAGGTCTACTCCTCTTCTGGTCACTACTTGGTTCGGAGGGCTCACTATAGGTGTAGGAACAGCAATGTAAGGAGGTGGTCGGGATTTAGTAAATCATCCAAAAATTCATCATACGTTTCACTGTCACTCTCATCCTCCCTCATGTCATCCCCACTTCCCACTCTTGATTTTTTCCCTTCTGTCCCTCCTTTTGCTATCATAGAATGGATACCTATGTCCTCAATTATATTTTCTCTCCCCCCTGCTATTTTGCATTCCATCTCACTTCCATCCAACTATGGACTTTATTTCTCTTTTGGGTTCTATATTTCTCCTACTCCATCTCATGAGCAGCGTTTTTACATGCATTTGACGCTTGTAATTGTGCAGGTCTCAGCTGAGTATTCACACATCACATGTCTCAAATTCTCAATTTTCTTCACATTAAAGGTGCCATACTATGGAAATTGCATGTAGCAATATTACCTTGACCTTAGTAGCCATATTGTGTGAGGGTGTGCCCTCTGAGAGACCTCCTCACCCGCATGGACAGGTATGAGTACATCATTTATGAACATAACTCTTATTTTCTTAAAACATTTAATCTTTGCATCTTACTCAAAACAGTACAGAACTCTTAGACCTCAAATTGAGCCCAGCAGTTCCTTACACATCACAATGCAATACTCAGTGACTCGAACAACCAATCCTAGCGTGACTAACTAATTGCAGCACAACACCCAATGACGCAATGACAAATCAAATTGTGACACACATGCAGAACAACCAAACGCAGAGCGACAACTAATGATATAAATGGCCACCCCACACAGCGACTCTCACTTTACTCCAATCAGCTTTGCATAAGCTAAAATCTACAAAAAAAAACCCAGCTCTTGTCTGTTTATCTAAGGAAAACAAAGTTGGCAATCACTCTAGGTGAAAGGGAGATAAAACATAATAAAGTAGGGTCTTGACCAGAAGGAACTCACCCTGACTCGAGTGGTCTACTTCAGTGCACAAAGGATCAACTAAACACCATCCTCAGTTAATACAATCTTGGTGTGGTGTGACTCACTTGTCCAACATCTCAATTTTGTTTTTTATATATATTTTATTATATTTTGCATCATAACAATAATGACATTGTCCCCCCATTATTATATCTGTTGTTGGTTAGTAGAATGCATCAGGGAGTGGGGTAATACACAGAAATACACAGACTGATGGGCAAAATAGGAGAACAAGAAAGAAAAAGAGGAGGTGTTGAAGGGGAGTGAATGTGAGGGATACAGAGGTTGGAAAGATCCTTTTGAGAAAGGTGCATGGAGGTGGGTATACTCATGTGCCTTGGATTTGTGGTAAACTCTTTACATTCACATATCAGTTCCAAAGATGTGGGAGAATCCCAATGAATGTTGTAGTGCGGTGGAAAGGATTGTGAAGATTTTAAAAGTTCTTTGGGAAGACTTAAATCCTTTGTTTGACATAGTTGTCCCTAAGGATTTGTGGGAAGAATGTAAGGTGGTTGTGGATTGGCCAAATGCACAGCCACAGAGAGATGCTGGAACGAATTCACCTTCCTCTACTATTATATACAAGTATAACCAGGCGATTACTCATTTGAAAATGAAGGTACCTCAAAAGGAGGTCGATTGGCTCACAATAACTAGAAATGCCCAAGAGTCTGTGCATGCTCTCTATGAGAGATTGGTGTAAGTTATTTTAGACAGCACAATAGTGTTGATAATCCAGAAAGGGAAAATCTTAGTGGGTTCTTACGGGTTAAGTTTGTCCTTGGTTTGCATCTAGAAATTAGCTCTGATATACAGCAGAATGTGATTTGCTTGCAGATGAACTCCCTGGAAATGATTCTCTGTTATGTGAAATAGTGCAGTGACAATTTAGAAGTAAAGCAGAATATTAAGGAAAAATATATGTAGGTGCAGGCTACATTGGCTCAGAGAGGATATCAGAATGATCCGTACGTGTCAGATTCATGATATATCTTTGTTTCCCGTGTTGGTACAGGAATTCAGAGAGTTGGCTAACAAGGTGGTCAGATGTCGCACACAGTGAGGTTTATTCCGCCAGGTAGAGGACAAAAGATAGCTGTTGATCAGAATGCAGGGATGAACAGAAACATGTTGAAGAAAGCCACTACTTGCCATATTTGTAATAAGGTGGGCAATGTAAAACGAGAATATGGACTAAACCCAAATCGACTGCAAAAGGATATTAAAATACCAAATATGCCAATGCAGCAAAATGTAAGTTCAAAGGTCATATGATGCCAATATGCTCCAAACCCCAATGATATAATAAAATATGAGTAACCGAAGATATAATTCAAATCCAATCCCGAAGGGTCAACAGAACCCTTTCAGAACTGCAGAAAATCTCTAACAATTCCTTGTTTTTGACAGTCTCATTGGGCTCGATAATCATCAATCACAATGATGGTGCCTGAGAGGGAAGGAGGATTGTGTACTTTGATCTGTTCTAGAAGTAGACTAGAGTGAGCCATTTATAGATGGAGAGGTAAATGAAAATCCATATCATTTTTGATCGATACTTGAGCTACCTACTCTACTGTTAGGACAGTAGAGTGTCCAAACCTGCCCCTCTCACGAAAACCATCCCAGTTGTAGGCATCTCAAATACACAAAGTGCGTTTGAGAAAAGCAACAAAGTGCAAATGCAGTTTCAGCTAAGGACCATCAATTTGTACATAATTCAAGTCCTGTCAATTTGTTGGGCAGGGATTTACTCTGCAAATTAAATTGTGTGATTTATGGTTAACCGGATAGTGTGGAACTCCAGATACATGACGAGAATGTCGATTTCAAACTGAAATCACAAGAAACAGCAGTTGGATTATTCCCTGTCCTAAAAGAGAAGACTTACTTTACAATTTAAGAGATTCAGTAAAAGAGGGAGTCTGAGATTTTATAGACAAGAGCATTGGTGTGACCAAGAATGTCAAGCCAGTGAGAATCACAATGAAGCCTAATGGAGAGTATCTACAAATGCCCTAATAAAACCTCACACTCGAGGTGGAGGCAGGAATTATGCTTGTGATTGAATCTATGCTAGAGCTGGGTATCCTGAAAGGAATATTAGGGAATCTCTGCAACTCACTTGTGATGGCTTTTCAGAAACCAAATAAAAATGGAGGATAATTCAGGACTTGGAAAAGGTGAATCAAAGAGTTGTTCCTTCTTGTCCCGTGGTACCGAATCCTGCCATGATATTTTCCAAATTCTATGTGATGCTGAGTGGTTCTCGGTCACTGAACTACATCAAGCATTCTTTCACATTCCCTTACATGATGATAGTTAGTTGCTTTTCACATTCCGATTTTTAAAGAAAACTCTGGCATACTGCTGAATCCCACAGGGGTATACAGAGGGCCCTTCAATCCTCAATCAGATACTGAATGAAAATCTGGAGACCCTACAGTTGTCATGCAACTCTGTTTTGGTCTTATACATTGCGGACCTATTATAGCGTTGATATGCAAGAGGCATGCAAGCAAGACGCATCTGAGTTGCTGAATCACTTGGCTGTTATTGTCAGAGGGAGGTTTTCTATCTGGGACATCACATGGAGAAAGGAACTAGGAAAGGGCCCCAAGGACCTATCTCTACAATCCTGAGAATGAACCACCCCACAACACGGAGAGATAATCCTTTGAATGGTGTGCTACAGTCATCAGTGGATTCTCAACTTTTCCCCAGTGGCTAAGCCTCTACAGAGACTTACACATCATCAGAGTCTGTCTTTCTTCCACCGGACCACCTTTGCATAAGTGCCTTCCTAGAGTTCAGAAAGAAACGCCGCAGTGCACCAGATCTAGGAATGCCTGATTATGAAAAGGACTTTGTATTGTACTGTCACATATGTGAGGGGATGCATTTTCAGTTTTGACACAGACCCACGATGAAGCAAAACATCCAGTGGCTTACTTCTCTGCCACACACTTGATCTAGTGACAGCAGCACTTTGTGGATGTCTAAAAGCTGTAACTGCAGTGGGTGTTAGTATCCAAGAGTGTGAAGACATTGTTATGGCAAACTCACTTATTGTGATGGTTCCACGTTCAGTTCATATTTTACTGACCCGCACAAAAGATTTAATTTCCGATAAAACAATTTTTGTCATTTGAATAAGTCTATTGTATTATATGCATTGTGTTAGGGTCTATATGGGTTTTTCCTTTTTCTTCCTTGAATAGATGTCTTTCTCTTCCTTTTCTCTTGTTTCTAAAGGTCACTTTCATTAGTGGACATTAAAACATTCTTTGTGTCTACATTTGCTGTTTATAGTTTTAGTCTAAATCAGCTGAAACTATCCCAAGTGAACCATAGTTATTTGCTGATACACTGCACTCAAATACAGCACATGTCAAACAGCAGACTTACCAAATATAAACAAGTGATTTTGGTAGTATGCTGTATGCCCTCTTGATCATCTACATTGAACAATCGGCTGCACCACAGATGGCTTGTCTGTTGCATCTATTGTTGTGCTGGTGTCTGTCTCCAGTAAGTTCTTTCGATCTTGCTTGTCAAAGTGTCACCCCATGGTATTTCAGAGTTAGGATGCAGTGTTCGATCATGTTAGACTAGAGCATGTTGTCACAACTGATGGGACAAACCAACTGGCGTATTTCAAGGCTGGTCATT
This sequence comes from Calotriton arnoldi, assembly GCA_963921515.1. NCBI lineage: Eukaryota > Metazoa > Chordata > Amphibia > Caudata > Salamandridae > Calotriton > Calotriton arnoldi. The sequence goes on along the minus strand of CAWUFW010019111.1, from coordinate 174,008 downwards.
TGTAGTTGACCACCATGCTGAGTCTTCTATGAAGAAGTGTAGCTCAGGCCTTCCTGCAGAGACTCATGTGGGCTGTCCCAAATAAAGTGAACACGCCCTCCCAGTGCTGCCTCACTTTGTGTATGCTTCCTCTGTGGCATGTGTTCTCAGAGGAGGTGCAAGTGCCTAGTGGCGGGATTATGGTCTTCTTCTCCAGTTCTGGATTGTAGCACATGCAGGTTTGACCTTGGCATCTCACCTATGTTCATGTTCCTCTCTTTGTAGGCCAAATTGGGGAAGAGGTGTTTTGCTCCTGCTAGATAAATTCCATCTCCAGGTGTAGGCATGAGAAATAACTCAGTATTTTGCTGGTTCTCTGGCCTCTGCTCTTCCAGATAAATGTCAACCAACGTAAAGGGGTTTCCTTAAGTACTAAGTATAATGAAGGAATGAATAGGCATGTTTCTGCAAGCAAAGGAACCCCTACGTTTCAGAATAAGTTGACAAGCTCTGACTCTCCTCTGAAAGTGGCTGCCTGTCTACTGATGTACTCGGCATTATATTTCATTTTTGGCTTTTTGCAAACTCCACTTTGCTACCCGTGATGTTCATTCAGACATATCAAACATACAAAATTATTTTCAATATAACATAAACAAGCACGTATATTATATTTGTAAAATACTTGTTTTGTAATAGAAACATTATTAGAAACATAAAACAGAAATATATGAAAATAACATTATTTATATTACAGTAGGGACTTTGATTATGCAAAGTACACGTAACCCGACAAATATTGCCTACAAAATCAAGCATGGAAAGAAAATGAAAATGTAGCATTTACTAAGGGCTTCAGGTTGTGTGCTGGGGGTCTTAAATGGCCTACTAGGCCACCTAAACACATATAAGATAATTCTCCTCTCTGAGGGCGAGCCTGGAATACCTAATATGTGAGATGGCGGATTAAGGATATTCCAGGGCCTCGAGAGACCCAGCAGTGGCTCTTTTAGACCAACTGAAGGTCTTTGAGTTACAGCTGTGGACCAGCTCGCAGTTTCTCATGGTTGACTATGGATTTTTTAGGGTAAACAGCTAGCTGAAGGCTTTTGAGAGTCACTGGTGGTGTCTGTGGTTTGACAGAGGGCCTGTAAGAGCTGACTTGGGGCCAGCAGATGTTGTCTAAGTACTGGTTGGTGGAGTCAGAGACTCACCTGAGTGTTATTAAAGGCTGGCCTTGGGTCTGGTGGCCATTCAGAGCTGGCTGGGTAAGAGTGCATGAGAGTAGCCTACTGGAGCAGCTATGGACATGTGAGGGCCCAAAGAGGATCTCTGAGAACTAGTCAAGAGTCTGTGAGGGATGGGTTAGTGGTTGTGATGCCCTTTAGTGGCCCTGAGTTCCTGAAATGGCTGAATCAGGGTTTCTTTTGTCCCCTGAGGGCCAAGAGATGTTTGTTGAGAAATTATCTAAGTCCTGATTGTGAGTAACTGAGGGCATGATGAGAGGGTGTATGGCTGTCTCAGGGTCTCAGAGGGTTATACAACATGTAATATCAGGGTTCAGTGGGACTTGGGGTGCAGGCAGAAAACATCTGAGATCAAGCTGTTGGTGGATGAAGGCTGGTTGAGTATGTGTTGAGGGTTTCAGAGGGTTAGTTGGATGTTCCTGAGGACCCAGCTGAGGGTCTCTGGGAGCAGGCAGATGGTCTGTAATGGCAATCTGGGGCTGTCCGGTTGCTACCTAGGGCTGTGAAGGCAAGATTAGAGCATCTGAAGGCCAGTTGGGGGTACCTGAGGACCAATTGAGAGTTAATAAAGGAGGGTTGAAAAGCTCTGAGTGCAAATTGAATGTATCCAATGGTCAGCCATGTTGTTCAATGTAAATTGAAAGAAGGGGCTTACAGCTTAATAATTTGATATTTGAGCAAATGTACTTTGCTTTTATAATAAAGATTTGTATTGGTTTTGTGCAACAAGGGTAATAAACAGTACATAGTACAGAGCATATCAGTGCTATGAAAGCAGATCCATGGCAAAAGAAAAAACATACCATCAGTTCATTTGCCGACTAATTTGTAATATGACCACCACCCAGAATTTCTTGTGTTTGTGGTTACATCCCCGGGCCATGTAGATGCGCTCCTCCTATTTAGCGCAGCAGTCCATCATGGAGCACCATTTTGCAATTGTAGATGGAGCTAAGGATTTCCAGTTATGGAAAATATCACGTTTGACAATCACAGTGACTATGCCGACCAGAGTGTGCTCCCCTCTGAGCCCTCCCACATCCTCCAGAATATCCAACAATGCAATGTGGGGGGACCAGTCTACTGGCCTCTCTAGAATTTCAGATAGCGTGGTGAAAATCGAGGACCAAATACTGGGAAATAACTGAGCAGAACCATACCATATGATAAAAATCACTGCCCTCATTGGTACCCCAAGGACATGCAGGGGTGGGAGTGAGCCCATCCTCCACAGTCACTGCAGCTAAGTTATGAGGAATGCAGGGATTTCAGTTGAATCTGATGTAAACGAAAGGGAATGGCCAGCTCTGTTGGAGTCATCCTGGCATCCCTACAGTTGCTATAATCCATTTGGCTGACCCAACCCTATGATTTAGCCCGAAGAGGTTCGAAGCAATATGGTGAATAAATGACCAATGAATGGATTACACTTGAGATGCCACCTCGGCCCAGAGGAGCCGAAAGAACCTGAGCCTCAAGATGGCTACACTCCACCAGCTCCTGCAACTATGGGTGGTACACCTTCAGCACATGACACAGCTGCAAATATCTGTTCATTGGGTTTGTTGAGTTCATATTCCTCCTGGAGGGCTTGGAAGGGCTTCAAATGTGAGCCCTCACAGATGTCCCCAAGGCGGGAGCTGCCAATGAGGTCCCATAGCTCGAACCCCTCCAGGTTTGATACTTAGGGGATCCAACTGCCCTGCCACAAAGGAGTCATCTGCATAAGCCTATGATCCCAATGAATCCGATTGAAGGCACGTCACAAGCGCAATAGAACAGCTCTCGTGGTCTTCGACAGGGAGTGGGGAATGGGCCTGCATGTACAGGACGCACAGTACAGATTGTCGATTCAGAAGAGAAACCCTAGGCAGAATGCGGAATTTCTGAACCTCCAGTCACTAATGGTTTGAGTTTCGAGGTCCAATAGTACAAGCAAATATCAGCCATTCCCATTCCGCCATCATAAGGCGAGTGAACACAGTTACGGAACGGTATCCTCTGAGTTTTGTTTGCCCACAAGAAGAAACGTACCATCTTAAGAATACTGGTGGCCGTTTGCTTTTAAAAGAAGTTGTAGACAGTAAATATCATTTGCTCTGCAATGGGAGACTGGTGCAATAATCTAGTATTTGCTTCTTGTAGAGATGTGCTGCTACTGTCCTTTGCTTACTTTTCATTACTTCCACTGTAACTGCATTCAGGACTAAGATTACAATTATTTTAACTGGATCACCCTCTTGTTCCCACTCAATAGAAATTCCCCGGTAATTTCTCATTTCTAAGGGGATTCTGAGGGTGCAACTTGAAATGGCCTGCATTTTCTGCACCCCTCTACACAAATAGCCACAGTCTTGGTAAATTCGAGGGTGGGGATGATCTGAACTATTTTCAAGGCCGCGCGTAATAAGGCCATAATCTACATCAGTCTTTCCCAAACATTTTAGAACCATGATCCAATTTTAAAAACAACAGACTTTAGCGACCCACCTAGCTTTAATAGATTTGAGGTCGGCAATTTTTTAATGCAACCAAAGCATTGTGTGGTAACACACTGTCATTTACAGACAGCGCATGGTCCATTGAAATATCTGCAAAATTTGCACAGACATACAGCTTTACTAACAAAACTATATTGCACATGTGAGGATTTTGGTGTATTATATAGTATGGTTGTGCGACCTTCACATGATTCGAGCAGCAAGGCTTAAACAAAGGAACTAGTGTAAAGCATTAAGAAGCACCAAACAAGAAATAAGAAAGTCACGCAACACAAAAGAAATCCAACAGCAACCTTTAAAAATAGAGTGTATTTTAATGAATTTTTAGACACAAAGATCAGCAAAATCCACTGGAGGGTTGCAGAGATATAGTTTTTGAATTAAAACATAAATCTCAGCTTTTTAGTCCAAAGCGCAAACAAGCATTGGTAACCTAAAAATCTGGAAACTTTTGAAAAGTTTGAAAGAGTTGCATTTTGCTACTCCGGCCTGAGTTGGGGGACCAATTCTGACAGGGAGAAGGTAAGGGGGGCCCATAAGGAGTATTTGGAAAGTTAGCTAGTCACCAAACAGTCTCAAGTCCCTTTCCACACTTTACTTCAAAACTACCATAGACTTCAATGGAGTGTTCCAGATGCTGTGGAAGCAGGATGCTGAGGATTATAAAAGATGCTCTGGGTGCTGTGCTGTCAAGGGGAGCCTTCTTGGGGTTATTCTTTGGACCACAGGTATGATGGGGCAACTTTGGCCAAAAGGGTTGGAGTCCCTCGAAGTCCTCTTTGAGTCAGTAGAAGTTTTGTTATGTTATGAGGATTTGTAGAGCGCCTTTATAGCCCAAGAGGTACTCATGTGCTGGAGTAGGTGGGTAGACCGATCGGGATCCTAGTCGGATAGTTAGGTCTTCAATTTCTTGCAGAATTCGAGAAGGGTTGGGGTGGTCCTGATATGGTGTTGAAGGTTATTCCAAGATTTAGTGGCGATGTAGGAAAAGGAGCATCCTCCTGACTTGCTCCTGTGGATGCAGGTTATGTACATGAGGAGGAATTAGGCTGAGCACAGTTGCCTGGTGGGTTGGTTGAAGGTGAGGCCGTGGTTAAAGTAGGCAGGTCTGACATGGTGGTGAGCTTTGTATGTGTGGGTGAGCAGTTTGAATTGGCATCGCTTCTGGATTGGTAGCCAGTGAAGCTCTCTGAAGTGGGGTGTGATGTGTGCATTTTGGGGGATGTTGCGGATGAGTCTGGATGTGGCTTTCTGGTTGGTCTGGACTCTTTGTAGGTGTTGATTTTTGTTGCCAGCGTAGAGTGCGTTGCTGTAGTCTAGTCTGCTGGTGATGAAGATCTGGGTACCCCGCATCTGGTGTTGTTGGGGAGGCAGTGGAATATTTTATGGAGCATGAGTAGGATGAAGAAGCAGGAGGAGGTGACATTGTTCACTTGTTTGGCTATTGTGAGTTTGTCATGCACGGTGATTGAGCTGGGTGTTGACTGCATAGGATACAATGTTAATTCCATGGGATTTTATGGAGTTCAGCTGCAGCTGGGCTACCAATCTCTGGACATAGTGGGTCCAGCAAAATCCTTTGGTGGGGGCTAGTGTCTATCTTTGGTGACCAATCCACACACTCTGACAAATCTCCTGAGACCAACAGACACAGGCACAACTTTTGAGTCCAAAGTGGAGGTCTTCTAGGTTGCACATCAGCAGTTGGCTGTGATTCCTTGCGAGCTGCTACTGACTGACCGGAACGGGCTACTTCAGCTTTAATGGCCCTTGTGCTAGAACAGGGGTCAGCAAATTGGCCCTTGGAGTCACGACTTCGGTCTTGGGCTGACGAGTGACTTTTTCTTGAGCCAGACATCACAGACAGAGTCCTCTCATTGCTAGCCCAAGTAGCAACAGGTGCAGTCCAGCGGTTGGTGCAGCCTCTCTTGCCAGGTTCAGGGGTCAGCAGGGCAGTCTTTCTTCAGTCCTTTTTCCAGTCCAGATGTGATACGAGGTTCAAGGTGCCAGGGATACCATATTTATCTCCAGAAACTGTCCTGGAGTGAGGAAGTCGACACTAGCCAATGTGCTAGGAGGATCCATCCCGCCCTGTGAAGTATTCCGGCATGTAGCAATCCCAGAGTGCACTATCCTGCCCACACTCAAGATGTCTGAACCCTTCCTTGGATGTTAGGAGTTTGGTAGGCCACCCTAGAGGTGTGGCTATCTATGGGCTCCTCACACACAGGAAAACCGGTTTGGCCACTGGTTTCCCCTCCCAGTTCTCTCCGCCAGCCCATCTACCTGAACAAAGGAGCTGTCCTACATTAGTGTGATTGCCATCACCCACCAAAGGCGGCATCACCTTTGAAGCTCACTTTTGTGCCAACACCCTGTTTGCTTTTCTGCAAGGGGGAGGTTATACCTCCCTCTGTAGCAGGCCTCTATTGTTCCTGAGCCTGGAAGTCGTTCACACTACTCCCCATGAGGGCAGAAGGCTGTCTGGTGGCCAGCAACTGTGAAAGGTCATGAGACAAACTAGGCAGTCCCATTCAGAAGTTAGCCGGACTGAGAGGTCAGCCGCTAACTCTAAACTAACCAATTGGGCTACTATCATTCCACATAGCAAAAATAACAATTTGGGGATTTTGCTGTTAGAACATATTAAAGTATATGTTCTACTTAATAATATACAGCTCCCTGCCTTAGTGCTCGATAGTTCTTCCTTAGTGGAGACTTACATATATTGTTAAGGAAAGGGGGGGGCTTTGCCATTGGTTTAAATGGCAAAGTCTAAGCAGCAGTTTAAAAACTGCTCTTGCAGGCTGCAGTGGCAGGTTGGTAGACATTTTGTACTTTGCCACACACATGGCGGCACAATCAGTGCTGCAGCCCTGGATGGACACTAACGTACATGCCCTGGGTACTTTAGGTGCCATACACTAGGGACTTATAAATAAGTCAGCTTATGAGAATTGGGTGTAGCCAGTTCAACAAACAATTTGTAAAGGGTCACTCTCAAATTCTAAAAACTGGCAGCATCAGTCCAAAACTTTGGGGGTGATCATGCAAAAAGGGGCATTTCCTTACAGCACACAAATGATAATCTGTGGAAGTCAGGTTTAAGTGAATATTTATCATTTGTGCATCATTAACCCCTTGTGTGCGCGGCCGATTTTCGCCCTGTGCGGGGCGTTTCATTGAGTGGGCGGGTTCATGACGAGCTCAGCTCGTCATGCGCACACGAGCACTGCGCAGCATGACGAGCTCAGCTCGTCATGAGCATAGAAAGGGTTAAGTAGGGTGTCTTGATTTGTTTTGATGCTATTGAAATCTTTCTTTCCATCATTCTTCAGAGTTACAAAAAATGCTTAATTTTTGTTTGCTTACTGCTGAATATGTACAGTCCACATTTTACACATATTTACATTTTAATGTGTGTTATAAAAAAGTTACATCCTACAGCCTTTCCTTTCACGCCCCCTGTACCCCAGCACAATTTTCACATTTTCACTTTACTTTTCTTTCTCTGACTGCAAAGTGAGAAGAGTTTGTAAACACCAATCTCCCTGTTAAACAATGTCAAAGGACATTGCTTGACATTTGACCTCTATCTTTGACGCACAGCAAATGTGACAGGATAAATACAGAATTTAAAGGTTTCTTTAATTATTGCTTAGACGTTTGAGACCTGCCAACCCACCAGTCCATCGCCACAAACAATTTGGGAAACACTGATCTACATGATTCCTCATGCAGCTCACACAGCAACAACAGACCTGGGACAAATCAATGAAGTGAAAGGGCTTGTCTAATATAGTGCAGCTGATGAAAAACTTACTAAATCATTTTGGGATTGCAAAGTCTGTCAATCGCAAACTCTGTGACAGCAAAACAATCACAAAGTACCAAATCACAAAGTACCAAAGGCGCATGCGAGTAGGATATTATTTTTTAATCGTAATGTGTACTTTGTGACACATTTTCAGTCAGAAGTAAGAGAGGACGAAAAAGGGGCGTTCCATCTCCTTATGAATCATGTATTGATGCTTTGTAACCACAATTGCTGTCTCAAACTATTGATGACGTAGCATCTCCTCAAAGGCGTGATTTTGGATTTCCAAAGTGGAAGTTGTCATTGAGGAATGGCTTCCACTTGGGGATTGATGGTCCATGCTTTGTGCGAGCATATTGTGTGTAAGAAATGGAGGATAGTAACAATTCCACACAACCGTAAGATCTCAGGGGCTTATTTACAAGCCCCTTGTGCTGCTGATGCGTCACTTTTATATGGGAAAAAATGACGTACCGACACAAGGAGCTTATAAATAAACGCCTTAGGGCCTCATTTACAAAGTTTTGACGCATGGCAGCACAGCAGGCCTTCGTGCTGTGCTGACATGTGTCAAAAGAAAAGGACAGGAATGTACCATATCTACAAGATGCAGAGCAGTCCTGTCCTTCTCCCCAGTGCACAAACAGCAGCCGTGCGCCAACGCAGACACCCTTACGTCATGTTGCAAGGGTTTCTGCGTTGTGGGGATGATTGTTTTTGTGCAGGAAGGTTTCATTGGTGATGGCATTTTCCTATTTCTAGTAGCATGCTTAGTAAGTGGAAAAAATGAGGAGAAATGAAAGTATTTCTCCTCGTTGCGCCACTCCTACGCCTCCCCTGGGAAGACGTAGGATTCATACAAAACAATGTAAAGCTTGGACTGTGTCAGGTTCCATGGATGTTGCGTGGGAACACCCACAGCAACACCCATGGAACGCCCCTTTCATACAGAGTAATGCATGAAAGGGGCGCATATTTACAAGGCCATGAAAAGTCATGCAGGTTGACTTTACATGGCCTTGTAATTATGGGAAAACTCATTGCACTGCCAGTGCATCACAAAAGTGATGAATTGGGGGAACAATGGGCTTGTAAATGAGGACCTTTGTGCCTACAGTGGCCCAGGTATAATACCCTCATTAGAGCTTAGAAAAGTGTAATGCAAGTGTCCGAACATGTTCACTGAAAGAGGTATGATAGGTAGACAGATGAGGTTCATCAGCAAAGTCCCAGGCAGTTCATATCAGTAATTTTTCAATTTCCACCTAGTCAGTAAATTTGACTTGTCTTGGGTGATATATGTTTATCCTCGTTTCCTCTGTGCATCAGGGTTCAAGAGAGCTAGCTCACTGGCTGTGAGCCAGTGTTGCCGCAATCGTACCCAAAATCCAAAAGTTCATTACTCAAAAGTGAACAGATCACCAACCGACTGCTACCTATCAGCAAAGGCAAACCAAGCAAATGGTCTCATTTGGAGTTGAGCGGATGAGGGACACTTGCCAAAAAAAGGTGAAAGTTTGTTCCACCACACTTTCAGTTCTCCCATTCTATTTAGAGTCAGGCGAAGCTCCATCTTTCTGATGACAGTGCCTCTGCTGGCACCACTTGCTGAAACATTTGACAAATGGCTCTTCTGGCACTGGGCTGTCAGTCAATGTGTAGCAAACATCCACTGTATTGTGGTCAGTCATTCTGTCTTCATTTTTTCTGTTAGGGTCACCTAGGTAATCTTGGTGGTCCCAATCCCCCTTCACAATGGGAAAGAAACTTCGACATCAGGGAACTTTCTGTTTTGTTTCATTAGAAACTCATGCTTTAGGAGTTTGTTCTGGAAAAACAGAGGGGCCTATTAGCAATAACCGGCGATAATTATCGCTAAGCGCAGTTAGCGCTAGGATAATTCTCGCCGGCTATCGCAGGTTTCTATCGCGGAGATAGCGTGCTATCAGCAACGCTTATCTCCAAAGCTATAGAAACCCTGGAGAACAGTGTGAATATCGCTTGAAAACAAGCGATATTCGCACTGTGACCAGTGTTAGCTTGGTAATAGGGCGAGGGGGATTTAGCCATGTAATCCACCTCCCATTGGATTACATGGCTAAGTCAGGTTTGGACCAGGCGTTAACAAACAAGCGCTAAACGTGTTTAGCGCTGGTTCGTTAATCACCTCCCCTGCCTCGCTAATAGGCGATATCGACCTTAGCGAATGTTTCCAGTCGCTTTTAGGTTGGGAACGCCTACTTTGCATGCCATTAGCGATAAATATCGCTGGCATGCAAAGCGGCACCCAACCCGGTCGCTATCGCCTAGAAGCTGTCGCTAACAGCAGTTAGCGACAGCTTGCTAATAGGGCGATTGAATTATCGCCGCTTTAGCGGGAAAAAGTCCAGCTAAAGCGGCGATAATCACGTTGCTAATATGCCCCACAAAGCTTTGTTGGGCTGGCGCATTAAATATAGCACCAACTCTGCATAGCTCCAGTGCCTTCAATGGTGATGCCGTTGGTGACTGTCCTGAATGAACAAAAATCACCGCCTGCCTTAAAGACACCAATAAATATAGCATGTGTTCTTCTGCCAGATTTGTGAAGGACATCCCTTTGCTAACCTGGCAGACCCTCCACCACACTGTTATTGAAGCTCAAAGTCTGCAACACCAGAGTGCCTGGTGTTAAAGGGATTCAAACTCTAGTGCTGGTGACTGAAGTCACTGGATTCATGTCAGGGAACTAGGAATGAGTTCAGATGGGTTCCACATAAGGTACCAGCTGGTACTAATAAATGAATGGTACATTGGGACCACTGTCCCACAACTCTCTCTCATAGCATTTTAGGAAGGAGAACCTTATATGACTTATATAGACCTGTCAGAGACACTCGGCAGGATACTGGATATAGATAAACCATTGGTCAGTATTAAAACAGAATGTGTGTAGCAAAATGGTAGCCAAGATCACGGTTACACTGGCAATAGTGGAAATGAAAACTGCGTACAGAATTAATAATCCATTTACAAGAGCTATATATGTATAGTACCTTCTTTTGTTTAATTCTGCGTCTGACCTTCCTGTTTGTCTGCCATAGTAAAAAGTGTAATATCAGAGCTATATAGCTGTCTCTGACTGAAGGCAGTCTGTGCCAGAATAGCCTTTAACCTTGCCGGACATATTCCAGCGCCCCAGACTCTGCATGCTGTGGCCTGCAGCACAGGCTGGAAAGAGGGGACTGCCTGGTTCCACCACTGGTCCTCAACCTGTAGATAAAGGCTGTGCCTTCTGCCACCCAGAAAAGATACCTGAAGGACAGACCAACCATGAATGTTCTTCAGTCACCCTGCCCAGGAAGTACTCTCTGGTAAATCACTCCAATACCCGTCTTTAAATTTCAAGTCTGATAGATTAACAAATATAGCCTGTTTAAAGGACGCTCCTTTTCATGCAGGGCTTTGTTAACGCAGCACTTGTGGTTACAGGAATTAATTATAGACGTTAGCTGTGTTTTTGTTAGTATAATGTTCCATTTTCAATGAGCCAATGGGCTCCTGGAGTTAGAATGTTATTGTGGGAACTTCAAAATCTTATGCTTCAGGTGCATTGACCATTTTGGAAACCTCTGGCCGATTTACTGAGGTTTGCCTCACAAAGCAGTCTGTGTTTTTTCCAGACTGACTGCTTTGCAACTAGTCAACCATTTGCCCTAGGAACGATGTCCTCTGAAACACAACATGCCATTTGGGATTCCTACACCATTAATATGAATGAGGCAAGATTCTGTTTGCGAATCTCACCAAATGGGCTGCAAATGCAGGGATAGAGGCCTGCAAGGAACAGAATGCCTGCTCTTTTATTATATAAGTACATGTCCTTCAAATATAAATAGGCTGTAATCAAAAAACAAAATATGAATTCTGTAACTGGGATTGTCATTTGGGGACAGACTTCAGTTTGTGATTGGTTATCTCCCCCCTTCACGTGTCAGTATCTAAGAAATGGTTTGTAAACTTGGAGCTACAAGATCAAGGTGAAGGCTAGACGGGGGTGGGGGGTTTGTTGGGGGGGAGGTCAGATCAAGTCCCCCGCTGGCCCATGGCGACAAGTTCTTACTCATTACTCCAGCGCAGCTTGAAGAGACGTGTAAGGGGCCTGCTGCAGAGGGTCGAACTCAGAGCATAGGGACCAAGGCAAAGGTTAGGTGGGGTACTCCAATCACCAGAGTCCTTGCTTATCCAGGGCTGCAAGCCCCCCATTCTCTCCCTCACAGCAGCTTCAAGAGCTGCATCGAAGTCTCACTGCATCCATGAGAGCCCGAAAGAGGCTGTGCTTGGTCAGTCCGCCCCTATTTCATTGTAAATCTGGACTTTCTGTGAGCATGAGCAAAAAACATTCCTTTGTAGGTCTCTGTGTAGTGGGGTCACCCTGTTAAAACCTATGGGTAAAAGGAAGTTAAGTAGCTGAAAAAAATAGAATTCAGCTGGTTACATTACTAAATGAAGCTGAAACTTCAATGGTGAGCGCTTTCCCAACTTCAAGTCACCATTGTTGCATAATGTGTAGGGACCACAGAGGTATTCCCGTAAATCTTCTGTTGGATCTCAGAATGTTTGCCCTGTCATGGCTGAAACCAACAAATCAACAGTCGAGGTCCCTAAGAGATAGAGAAAAACCAGTCCCAAAAAACATAACCTTTTGGGTCACATAACCAAATGGAAACCTTGGGAGTTTTGTGCATGGGGGCGCAGAGCAAACTGAATTCTGCAAAACTATCCTCAGCAAATCCTGTGACGAGCCTTTGAGGAAGCTAGTAACTGTTGGAATTGTACATCACGACAACACAAACACAGAAAATATAAATAAAGTTGTAACTTTAGCTCCTATTATTAATATCTCATTCTTTAACGCATTTGAAGGGCTGCAAGAGACTGAAATAGATGGTGTGATGGTAGATATACAAACAACAAACACTGGTTGAGAGAAGACAGTATCAAAGCTGCATTTGATAATAACCATTGGGCACCCAATTTGTAGATCTGAATGGTGCAGTCATTACCCAACATGCTCCTCATGGTAAACTCACTGACCAGTAGAGTGAAGGCTCTGGAATGTATGTATGCATTAGTATTTATATAGCGCAAACCCAGCTGTGAAGCAACGGAGTGCTGTACATTACATAAGTTGGTGTGGGACACTCTTAGATCATTTACATCCAGTGGGGATGGCACAGATACATATTTACACAAAGTTAGGCACCGATTTGACCAAATAACACGATGTCAGACCTAGCATCAAGGTTCAAACCTTGGTCCCCAGGTTCAAGCCTCTGGGCTATACCTCCTCCCACCAACTACAAAACGTACCCGCCTATTTCGACTGAAGATGACTGTGCTACAAGGAGGAAATTCGAACCCTAGTAAAACGTTCCATGTGGCTAATGGCCAAAGGCTGTAACATACCTCTCAGTTAAACAAAACTACCCTTAGTCTATATTGAAAGTAATTAATGCACGTTCTACCTCCGAACCCCTGCAGCCAGGATGACAAATTTGAGTAACAGAGTCAAGTCATCACATGATGTGAAAGTTCTAAAAACCGTTCTTGACATGGACTGCGAACAGTCATGTCAGCTCTCCTCTCTCTTCCATCGAATCCAGAAGTTTGCATCCTCACGATAAGAATTTGATTTCGACCAAAAGAGACCGTCTTGTTTTTGGCCTACAATAAGGAATCCATTTTATGAAGACACCGACACACTCATCAGCAAGTTGATACATTGGATAAGACATGTGAGGTTTTGAATTCTCTGCTGATATTTGATATATACTGGGCCAGGCCCTTTAGTTTGTACAATGATAGAAGTTTGATTACAAACAGGTTAGTCTAAAGAACACTGATCGGTTGGATGAGCTTTTAAGTGTGGTATTCAAACAAGGTGAAGGTGTGAAGGAAGATTGATCTTGGTTAATGTTGGGATGTAAAGCTTGACACTATAGACATAACACTGAACTGCACATTAACAGTCATAAATTGGAAGCTGAAATTTGATTCCTTTCCCACGCAATTGATGTTGTCTCTTCCTATCCAAAGTTACTGAGAGTGAGCCACCTGCTTTTAAATTACTTTGTAGGAATACTGCCGACTTAACGGAAAGTGTTGCATTAGTTAAGACAATATTAATGTAACCATATTAATGTACTGAGGTAGAGCTGTTCTGTATAGTACTCCCATGATAATTACCTTTTAGTCTTCCCACATTATATTGCCCTTGCCTCTCCCTACTCTCCATGTTCTGATGGTGCCCTTGGAATCTTCTGTTCTGGGAATTGCAAAGACAGTTGGGCAGCTCATTAGGGTATGTTGATGCCATAAGATGTTTGTTTGGACTACCTTACATTACACTGCTAATTTAGATATTATCAGCATAGTGGAGATGAGGATGGGATGGCAATATTCTGACGGACTGGAAACCAAAAGCAGCCCAGGAGTAAATGTTCAAACCCTGCTCTTTTCCTGTCTTTCTCTCAATGTCTTTCTGTCTGTTTTCTCTCTTTTGTTTGCTTTTGGGTGTAAACAACAGGGAGCTGGAGACAGGAAAAGTTCCTGTCAGCCTTAAAAAACAATCAATCAATTAATCAATTAAAACAATCAGTCAATTTGTGTAGTGCAGTGGCAGGGTCCAGTGGTCCAGTTGAAGAGCCAGGTCTTTAGCAACTTTTAGAACTCCTGCAGAGACAGGGAGGTCTGGAGAGGTCCAGAGATATAGGGGGGTGAGTTTGTTATATGTCTTTGCTGCTAGGTAGGTGAATGAGTGACCTCTGCTCCTCCTGAGTCGGATGCACAGGGTTTGGGTGAGCAAGAGGAAAGTAGATTGGAGGTGCCTGGTGAAAGTTCAGGTGGTGATTATGTAGGTGGGTCCACAGTTGTGTAGGGTCTTGCATGTGTGGGTGAGCAGTTTGAACTGGCATCTCTTCTGAACTAGGAGCCAGTGGAGATCTCTGAGGTGATAGGTGATGATTTTATCGTGGGTGGTCGAGGGTAAGCCTGGTCACTCCATTCTGTAAGGTCTGTAGCCTTCGGAGGAGGTGGGCTGCGATTCCTATGTAGAAAGCGTTGCTGTAGTCTAGCCGGCTGGAGATGAGGGCTTGAGTGATGGTGCATCTTAAGCTCTGGGGTAACCATTTAAAGATCTTGTGCAGCATGCAAAGGATAAAGAAAAGGATGAGGAAACAGAGTTGACCTGAGACGTCATGTTTTGTTTGATGTCCAGGATGATGTCAGAGTGGTCAGTCATGGTTGGTGTTGGTCTGAGTTCCGTGGGCCACCAGGAGGCATTCCAGGGGGAGCTATTGATACCAAAGATCAGAACCTCTGTCTTGTCCATGTTGAGTTTCAGGCAGTTGGCCTTCCTCCAATTGGTGGCGCTGGTCATGCAGTTCTAAAAGTTGCTTCTGGTGTTGGTGGAGTCTGAGAGGGAGACGATGAATTGCGTGTCATTGGCGTTGGATACGATGTTGAGTCCATGGGCTCTAACGATGCTGACCAGAGGTGTCATGTATATGTTGAAGAGGGTGGGCTGTGCGATGATCCTTGAGGTACTCCTCAGGTTATTTCTTTGGGATCGGAAGTGAATGGTGGTACGCAGACTTTTTGTGTTCTTCTTGCGAGGAAGGAGGTGACTCATCTGAGAGCAGCTCCTTGGATGCCCTTGTTGTGCAGTCTTGCGATGAGTGTGTGGTGAGACACTATGTCAAACTCCTCTGAGAGGTCCAGGAGGATCACTGCCGCTGTCTCTCTTATGTCGAGGAGTGTTTGGATGTCGTTGGTGACCACAATTAGGGCTGTTTCGATGCTGTGGTTACTGGTGAATCCAGATTGGGAAGAGTCGAGTAGATAGTTCCATTCCAGATGCATGGTAAGTTGTATGTTGATGGCTTTTTCTAGGACTTTGGCTGGGAATGTGAGCAGGGAGATGGGTCGGTAGTTGTTGAGTTCGCTGGGGTCGGCTGATGGTTTCATAAGCAGGGCGTTGACATCTGTGTGTTTCCAGTCCTCAGGGAAGGTGGCTGTGGTCATCGAGGTATTGAACAGAGTGGTGAATTTGTGGCTGATCTTGGCTCCACCTAGGTTGAAGATGTAGTGTGGGTATGGGTCGATGGGGACCCCGCGTGGACTGAGATCATGATCGAGTTGGTGTCCTGGGGTGTGAGCTAGTTGCATTCGGTCAGTCGGTTGTGTTCTGTGGTTGCGGGACCGTCGTGTCGGTTGAAGAAGTCAGTGGGTTGGGCTGGTGTTTGAAGTTCTTTTAGATTTTGGCAATCATTCTGTGGAAGAAGTTTGTGAGATTGTCGCAGAGTTCCTCTGAGGGGCGATGTTGTATGTTACAGCTGAGGGTTTTGAGAAATCCTTTGCTGTTGTTAGAGTTTGATGTGATGCATGAAGCTAGGGCTGTTTTCTTAGATTCTTGCAGCTGTCAGTGGTAGAGTTGGAGGTCTGTCTTGAAGGAGGTCCTGTCAGGAGTATTCTTCCTCATGTGCAATCTCCTTTCAAATGTTTACAATGGCGTTTAGCAGTTCACAGGTCTTCGGTGTACCTGCTTGCCTGCGTGGTGGACATTTTGTGTGTGCTGTTGCCAATGGGATTGATACTGTTGGCACAGTCTTTGATCCAGGTGTTGAATTGTCTAACAATTTGGCCCAGGTTGCTGGAGGGGTTATGGTGGATGGTGTTGAGGGCGTTGATCCATTTGGCCTGTGAGATTTTGCTCCATCTGTGATGGGGTGCTGGGCAGAGTGGGGCAGGAGGTTCGTGTGCTGGTGACGTTGAGGTGGAGGATGGAGTGGTCGGTCCAGGTGAGTTTGGTGACGTGGCCATACTTGAGATGAAGATGGGGTCTAGCCAGTAGCCTGCGGTGTGTGTGGGGTCGTGGACGATATGGGTTTTGCCGATGTTGTTGATGAGGCTAGTGGTGTTGGTGTCGTTTTGGTCGTTGAGGTGAAGATTGAGGTCACCAAGGAATATGAAGTAATTAAAGTCTTTTGCGAGGGGGGCTATGAAGTTTGTGGTGTTCACCACATTCGAAATGAAATGTCCAACACACGACAAGTGCTGAGACAAGGTTTATTCACCTCATCCATCAACTGCTTCCAGTAACTGACACCTGCAAAACCCCCTGCATACCAAGATTCCACATGGAACCTTGGATGATGTCACACATCTTCCCTCTTTACAACAAAAGAAACTTAACAATATAAGAAAAGGGCATCCCTTGAGCTAGGGCTTACAAGAACGAAGAATAATAAAACATCAGAGGTAAAGAAAAATGAGAAGACTTTTAAGTGAACTTAACAAACATAGGGGCATATTCTCAAGGAGCTATCGCCGAGTTATCGGCACGTTATCGCAGCCAAATCCATGATAAATTTATCTCCCCATTCCCAAGCTGGTGCTAACAGCCCATAACACCAGTTTACCTGCAATAGCAGTCGCAAAAAACATTGCCCCAGATGCCCCCGGCAACTAACGCTAATGATATGCAGAGTAGGCATATCCGTGCAAAAAACCGCGACAACACCACTCCACAACATTCTCAATGACCAGCCCGACCCGCGATAAGATCACAAAACATGCGATAAGGCGCGTTAGCAGCAGGAAATTTACACCTGCTCTTACCTGGTGCAAAGTTGGACGACAACCTGCAACAGACAAGAGAGCACAGCCCATAGCCACACATGAAGAACAACAGATGCCATGGAGCCACTCACCATGCATCCCGGAGCCCTGAGAGGGCAACAACACCCACCACCACCACACCCAGGACCCCCCCCCGGGCCCCACTCCGGGCACCCCCCACCCACACCCAGACAAAGATATGTCACATCAACCTCACGAAATCATGAACAAAACAATGTGACCGATGTTGCACAATAAAAACACCTAACCCTCATGTGTCGTCAGAAAAAGTAGAATCATACATTCATCTTAGACTCAGCAAATAATTTGTTTCATACAGAATAAACACAAAATAACTATTTCGAAGAGTCATGGCGGGACCACCCAGGACAATCTGGAAGTCACAGCCTGCAAAACAAATTTCAAGATAAGAAGGTGTGTCATGCGCTCATCAAAGGACAGAGAGAGAGAGCGAAAGTGAGAGAGAGAGAGAGAGAGAAAGAGAGAGTGAGAGAAAGAGAGGGAGAGGGAGAGGGAGTGAGAGAGAGAAATAGAGATATTGTACAAGGAGTGCAAGGCCAATCAGGCTCCTGGCTCATACATGCCAACTGTTGTGTGTGTATCGCTATTGCCGCACACTAAGTCAAAGGTCTGGCATCAATAGCAACGCAAAGGCCACATCACATTTCAAAAATGCAAGCAGTAGTCAGACCAACATCAGGAATGAAAGCTCCATTGTCTCAATACACAAAGCTGAAGGACACCCGAACCCCCGATCTTGGCTTGGTCCTGAATGTGGCTGGCACTCCCTGCGAGAGATACTAAACCAGATTGTGACGACTCCCACAACACGAACTGCGCGAACGAAAGACCAACATGTCCACACCCCACACACACTTGTCCATGCATGAGGCACACCTGCTTGGGATACCCCTGACACATAAGTAAGAAACAATCCATATGCCCAAACGTTGCACACAAACACAACTCATTGCTCCGAGCAGTGGCATCTCATCCACACAACTGCCGCCTGTTAGAAGTGTGCCGGTGCTACGAGACCAACAAAGGCAATGACTGGCAATCCCGGGCACATGCACAACCCCTGTCACGTGGAACTGTACCGTGCACGAATGCTGCATCTGTTGGGATCACTGCCACTGGCAGTGTTGCGCATCAGTTACCGTCTGAGTTTCCGTCTTGCGTACGTCACCTGCGTCCAGGCCTGGTTCCAATGTCGATCATGCACATTCGAGTGGCCCATGGATGTCTGCCTATCCAACACAACGGTAGCTGAACTGGGTTATGACACGTGTGTGCGCCCCCTATTGGCCCACGAACAGGAGTGTAACCGTGACACCCGTGCATGGGATGCCTTGATATTTGGCGTATGTGCAGGCAGTTGGGCATGGGAGATTGCACAACTCCTCGTGTGCAGTGATCACATCGAGGCACTCCCCTATTGGGCTGTGTTGCGGATTGGTAAAACGGTGTGGACGGAGCATAGCTGCCCGGACCAGGTAATGGATTGGCTCGCCCTTGCTTACCTTGATCTCGACAACGATGTACTCTTGGAACAGATTGCCCATGAAGCAGCGCTCGCATTCATGGACGAGTAACTACGTTCCTGCAGCCACAATTGATTGTCACCCACACCACAGGTCCCCACACCTTGTAGCATCTCGGAGGGATTTCCACATATCCCACCACAACAATGGACATGTCTGCCTTCGCCTGGACTCAGAATGCATGTGCGTGGACCTACGCGTGTGTACACACACCTGTGCAAGGTGATGCAGTCCCATGGGCGGAGCCGCACAGCGTCGCCTGGCAACGTTCAAAAAGCGGAGAAACTGCTGGGGGGAGAGTACACACATGGCAATGTAGCACGACATGTGACCTTGTAGGATCCCTTCACCTGCTCACTGTCAGCAGAGCACACAGTCAGCGCAGTCCGGTGCTACAGCACTATGCAGATCCCATGGGCTGTGAGTCGTGTCCCCTGACACGGGCCGATGAGCAGAGGCTAAACATCACATGACTCGTCCAGCAAGGCAAGGTGGGCTGAGACCGTTGACATCCGTAATGAATTGTGTGCACTTTTGCCACCCCATTACTTGCACCTCGACATGTTCCTAAGCTGCCTGTAAGTGTCTTAAACATTGGTCTGCATGTTGTGGCCCTTGCCTTGCCCGTACTGACACGCACATGCTAATAAAGTCTATGCAACTTCACCTGTGTACAACTGTGATGAGTGTTGATTGTAATGACAGATCATGTGCCTTCATGTGCATTGTCCGTACACAGGGAGGCATTGACTGACGCTTGTGAATTGGGGGTAAGTCCCTATTGCCAGCTCCACCTCTGTGAGCCAGACATTGTGGCTGGGATAGTTGGTGGCAGACCTATGCTCCTACGTGTCCCCAGCAATGTGCGTATGGTGTCCAACTTCTCGCCATGTAGAACAAGGTCATCCATCAAAACAGACTGTGTCCACACAGATGTGTGTGAGTAGGCATGCGAAGAGACGTTCTGTTGTCACATGTGATGGGGGCATCACTTAAGGACTGCTACCGAATGTGACATTTCCACACACAGCCCTATTTGATACATGGACGTGGTGCTACGTTTGGGGGCTACGGGATTGTTGTCACTGTGCAATGTGGCCACAGCTAGTTCACACCTTCACAGTCATCTAAGTGGCCATGTGGGTCAGGGTCAAACATGCGCATTGATGACATCTACCAGGGTGTACCTTTTAGTGCTATCGATGTCCCTTCATTCATCCAAACATTTATTCGTGAGTGAACATAGACATGACACATCTGTGTGATTTGGAATGTTTTATTCACATTCTGGGGGGTGTCGGACCTGGAGCAGTACATGGCCACTTCAGGCCCACATAACATGATTGCCCAGTGGTGGGCCAACCAGAGTTCTTGTGGCAAGGCAAAGTTGATCTGAAGAGGAAGGGTGCAGTCCGCCGCCGGGTTGCTGTGTCATTGGTACCTGAGCAGATATGTCGGGGTCCATGTGAAGGTCGCAGAGTGTTTCGGGGGGCAGTGGGAGGTGTTGTTCCAGGGCATGATGCAGAGAGCACGACCAGGCAGGGACAGGCCATATGGCGGGGACGAATGCTACTACCTCCTTCCTCACACAGTCATTACCCTCCACATCTTACTCCTCTGAGACGTCTTCTGTGTCCAGTGTGTCAGGTGTGTGGTGGGGCTATGGCTGCGTCACTGTGTGCCACTGACACATCAGGGTGCGAAGGTGATAGGGCTGCATGACTGTGTGCCACTGACACATCAGGGTGCAAAGGTGATTGAGCTGCATCACTGTGTGCCACTGACACATCAGGGGGAGGATATGTGTGTGTTGAGGTTCCTGCAGCAGTGACCTGGAACAGGCTCAGTGGCAGCGATGGCAAGATGAGGATCTGCAAGGCATGGAAGATCGCAGCTACATCTCGCTGGTGTTTAGCAATGGCAGCCATACTTCCAGCCTGCATCGGCTCCATGTTCTCCGTTGACCTCCGCATCTGTGCCAACTCTGTGCTGTCATCGCTTGGGCCTGTCTGCCTAGACAGTTCTTGTAACCGAGTAATGGACCCAGCAATGTCAGCCAAGGATTGTTGGTGAGCATGGTGCGGACAGTGGGTATCCGTTAGGGACTGTAGGTGCTCCCTGATGGGACTCAGGCCCCCACGTATGGCATCGAGTTTGTCTGCCATGAGCTCGAAACCCAGCCGCAGCTGATCTGCCATCTTCTCCTGGCACCCTAACACACGGAGTTTGAAATCCGTGTGTTGGTCGTGGGGGTCCTGGGAGGCAGCCGTGGTGGTGTGTGCTTCCTGCGGTGTGGTGTGTGCAGGGTGTGGGCTCACCGCGATGCAATTGGGCTGCCCTGCTCCTGGAGGTGGGGTGCGGAGGCTGTCCACGAGCCGTTGGAGGGTGTCTGTGCAAAGGTGCAGGGTGTCCTCTTCATCATCACTGAAGAGATGTGTGGTCTGCTCTGCAGGAGGTGTTGATTGTCCCTCTGCAATTTGAAGGGGAGATGCAGGTTAACAGTGTGTTCCATGTATGTTGACGCATTGTAGATGTTTACATTCAGACTGCATGATGATGTACATTGTTTTGGTGAAGCTGGCTATTTGATGGGAGTCAGTGGACATTTCGATTACATGACGGATGTGTGGTTGTACTCGTACATTATCAGCTCACAGTGTCATGCATTGCCAGTTGTGATTGGGCAGTTTCTACGCTCGAGCGGCACCAGTTGTGTCCTCTGTCCTGTGGTGTAGGGGTTGCACTCTGTCCCACATTGTCGTCAATGTTGTTGTACTGTGATTGCTATGTGTGTGTGCTGCATTGTTGGCGATTCGCCCCTGCAGCTCTGCATTGGCGGACCCTTATCCCTTTGAGTCGGTGTGGATTTGACTTGTGTGCTTTTCGGGTGCTGGGGTGTTTGCGACTTGGGTCATTTGTGCTACTGGAGATATTTGGTACTCTTGTGCATTGTTTGTCTGCAAATGTATTTTTTACGTCATGGTTCGTAGGTGCACGTGGATGTGTCAGAGTGTGACCTGCTCCTTTACGGATGTGGTCCACACTCAGCCACCTCAGTGTCGTCTTGTGCACCATGTCATGTATTGTGACTTCAGCCATGCTATCTGTCATGCAGTGTCACTTGCATTGTCGGTGTGGCTCACAGAGCCACTGCTTTTCGGGATTCAGCACATGTGCATGGGTAGGTTGTGGCATTGGTGATATGGAGGGGGGCCCATTCGTGCAGATTGTGGACGGGGGACTACTTGGTGTTTCTATGTGTGCTGCAGTGTGCCAAGGGTATCAGGGACATGTTCCACAGTCATTGTGGGTGTGCAGTGTGCTGCACATGATTGTGAATGTGTGGCATTGTGCCCATCTGCCCCCGTCCCCCCAGTCCCTGGTCGTTACTCACCCTGTTGCTGTTGGGTCAGGTCATATCGGGCTGTGTCCAGACCCCCGACTCCTTGCACCGTCTCCACGCTGATGACTGTGGCCACCATTTCCTCCAGCTCATCCAGCTCCTCCTGTGGCGCAGGACTCTGTAGTGGTCTGGCCCACGTGTACAGCAGACAAAGTAGACGTAGCCGAGTTGTAATTGATGTATTTATTCAGTAGTTGCAATAAGCTGGAACAGGCCCCACCAGGAGCAGCCTCCTAGCTGCTCAGCCCATCTTCCCAACTGTCTCACACACACCAGGCACCCAAGCATTCCACTCACACTGACATTCTGACCGGAACACTCACACTGGCTGAGCAGCTAGGTACAGGGAACAGAATGACATGACCTGAGGATACTACAGACTCCCACCTCCAGTCGCCTTTGCTGCCTTCATGTTGGCAGCGAGTTTCTGTTTGGCTTGGCTGTGCACTTCATGCCAGCACCTCTTGACTCCCCCATTGACCTCCTCGACACTCCGACTGCATTCACGTTGGTGACGATGGACTGCCATATTTCCGTTTGTGTTGCCAATGACGCAGTGGAGGTGAAGAACAGTTGTTGGTAGTGTTCTATCACCTCCGTGACGATGATCCGGTCTTCCTGCGGACTGAACCCCGTCTTCCTCTTCATCTTCTCCTTGCCCTTCCCCGAACACGGGGTTCCTGGCTGGTCCTCCGTGGGGCTTGTGGGGTTCGGGTTGTCCTCTGCACTCGGTCCGGGTGCATCCATGGTGCTACGCAGTTTGTTTTGTTTTTGGTGTTTATTTTTTGGTTGCTCTTACAGTGCATTTTCACGCATGACGCATGGGATTTGCGGGACTGTGGCTGGTTGTCGCTTGTTTTTGTATCGCGGTTTGGGACATCGCAGGTTTTTTCGCGTTCGTGCTTCGCATTGTTTCTGCGTTGCGTTGGTTTTTGGGCGGTCATTTGGCACGTTATCCTGCTACTATCGCATGGTGTCACAGGGTTGGAATACCACGTTGACACGGTGTTATTTTCCCGCGATGGACTGCGATGTGAAGGGTTGCGTTACGCATCTTTTGCGGTAGTTATCACACGTTCTTGAGAATATGCCCCATTGTCTTTCATATACAAAGGTTGTCTACGCACTCTTTGACTCCTCTCTCTAAAAATTGACAGGCAAAGAACTTGACCTTGTTTGAGAAGAATCAACACCATTTTTAGAATAACAATTGCTACTACAACCCATCATCATAAAAGCTGAATTTGAAGTGGATCTGTCCACAACAATCCTGCTCTTATTCCAAATTCTGCCATCATCAGTCTTCACGGCATTCTTGAATAATTTAACAATCTTCTAACTTTGGTATACTTTGACCATGGTTGACAACCAACAGATGCCCTAATTTTGACATAGTCACCTACAGTCACATCATTGGCTTGTACACATTTCTTTTCATCAAAATACAGTTTCCTTGCCTTCTGTTTATCAAGTTCTTTGCACCTCCAGTCACCGGGCCCGATTCACAGAACTAACTTAAGACAAAATCCTAAACTTACTACCATTTTGGTATTCACAGAAGGCACTTACTCATTTTGGTATTCACAGAAGGCACTTAGGGGCATATCTACAAGGCCATGCGATAATTATCGCTCAGCGCTCTTAGCGCGAGGATAATTATCGCCGGCCGAAACTGAATTTTATCGCGGAGATAGCGTGCTATCAGCAACGCTTATCTCCAAAGCGATAAAATTCAGAGCGCAAGCTGCCAATTGTGCGATTATCGCTGGAAATCCAGCGATAATGGCACAAGGTTTGGCGATAGCTTGCTGATAGGGCAAGACATACTTAGCCATGATATCCACCTTACATAGGATATCATGGCTAAGTCAGTCTTGAAGCAGGCGTAAGGAAAGTGGCGATAACAGAGGTTATCGCTACTTTGCT
The DNA here is from genome assembly GCA_963921515.1 of Calotriton arnoldi. NCBI lineage: Eukaryota > Metazoa > Chordata > Amphibia > Caudata > Salamandridae > Calotriton > Calotriton arnoldi. Next base: position 149,910 of record CAWUFW010019111.1, on the reverse strand, counting down.
TGTCGCTATGCTTCATAGCGTGAGGCTTGATAATAGGAGAAATGTCGCTTAGCGACATTTCTCCCGTTATTCTGGGGAGGAACGCCCACTTTGCATCTCATTAGAGATGCAAAGCTGGGCGATAGGAAAAGGGCGAAGAAGCATGGTTTCACGCGTTAGCGTGTCCTTGCTAATAGGGCGTTAAAATTATCGCCGCTTTTAGTCCGAAAACGGACGCTAAAGCGGCGATAATTTTAACTCCGGCCCTTGTAGATATGCCCCTAACTTACTAATTTTGAGTAACTTACTCATTTTGTGTAACTTACTCATTTTGGTATTCACAGAAGGCACTTACTCATTGATGAGTAAGTGCCTTCTGTGAATACCAAAATGAGTAAGTTACACAAAATGAGTAAGTTACACAAAATGAATACATTACTCATTTTGGTATTCACAGAAGGCACTTACTCATTTATGAGTAAGTGCCTTCTGTGAATACCAAAATGAGTAAGTTACACAAAATGAGTAAGTTACTCAAAATGAGTAAGTAAGTGCCTTCTGTGAATACCAAAATGAGTAAGTGCCTTCTGTGAATACCAAAATGGTAGTAAGTTTAGGATTTTGTCTTAAGTTAGTTCTGTGAATCGGGCCCACCAATATCGTTGTTTTTCAACCCTTTGTTCAACACCATCCAACCTGGGCACAACTCAGAGTTAGAAACCCTTCCTTTGAACAACTCAAAGGGTGTTCTACCCGTGGTCGAGTGAGGAGACATACGATAGGCTGTTATCCTGTCTTGCAGAACAGATTTCCAATTGAGATTACTTGCTCTGGCTAATTGAATGCTCTCTTTGAGAGTTTTATTCACCCTCTCAACGGCCCCATTTGTTTCTGGGTGATAAACTGAACTCCTCTTATGAACTATACCACATTCTTTTAAAAATGTCTGCATTTCTGTTGAGCAAAACTGAGGACCATTATCTGAAAGAATGGAATTGGGATAGCTTTCTCTCTTAAAGATTTCTTCTAAAACTTTTATCACACTTGCAGAAGAAATATTTCTAACAGAGCTTACTTCAATCCCTCTTGAATAAAGATCTAAGACAACAATCAAATAAGGAGTATCACTCACACCATGCAACGGACCAACTATGTCTATTGCAATTTCATTCCAGGGATGATTGGGCAACATCCTGCGGACCATGGGCATTTGCTTGTTTTTCAAAATGTTATCACTCACGCAACATTCTAAACAATCTCTGACCATCCTTTCAACTTCTTTATCCATCCCTGGCCACCAAAATTGCATCCTCAAACACTCTTTAGTCTTTACTATACCGAGATGACCAACATGTGCAAAATTGGGTAGTTTCCTCCGTACACCTAATGGTGGTATAAGTTTAGTTCCGCGAACAAGCATGCCATCCATCACCGATAACTCCTCACAAACCATAGACCAAGGTTTTTCAAGAAGTTTGTTTTTCCCTTTTAACAACAACTCAATCACTTTAGAAATTTCAGCATCTTTAACTATCTCAGTTTTCTATTCCATCTCCTCAACAGCACCCATCGTCACCTCACAGACATTTATAACTTCATCCACAAGCCTCTCCTCTTCCAGATCTATCTCTTTGGCATCTACCAAACGTGATAAACATTCTGCAGAATAGTTGATCACCCCAGGAATATAATCAACTTCAAAGTCATACTCTTGAAGTGAAATGATCCACTTCCTAATCCTTGACGAAATTTAATCAAGTCCTTTTTTAGAAAAAACCTCCTTTAAGGGCTTATGGTCTGAAAGTACTTCAACCTTTGTACCCCAAATCAAATTCCTGAACTTTCTCAAAGCCCAAAATATCGCCAAGGCCTCTTTCTAAATTACAGAGTAATTTAACTCTGAGCCTCTCAAACACCTCGAGGCACAAGCTATTAGTCGTTCCACACCACAACTTCTGAAGCAACACAGCTCCAATGCCCTTTGCACTGGCGTCAGTCAAGATATGAGTTTCATCACCTGGTATAAAGGCCTGTAAACAAGGTGCTTTCTTCAAATATTCCTTGATCGAAACAAATTCTCTTGCACACTCAGAACTCCAATCAAATAACACATTCTTGCCAGTCAACCTCCTAAGGCTTTGTGTCTTATCAGCATAACCAGGAATAAATTTACAATAATATTCGACCATCCCCAAAAAGGACACCAACTCCTCCTTGTTACAAGGTTCGTGCAATTTCACAATGGTGTCAACTAACTCTTTTTTGGGAAAACACCTTGCCCTGTAATGCAATGTCCCAGATAATTAACTTCCTCTACACAGAACTTATATTTATCCTTCTTCAGCGTTAATCCAGCTTTCCTCAGTCTTTCCAACACAGCATAGACCCTTGAAAGATGTTCTGCCTTTGTGCTTCCATAGATTAACAAATCATCTTGATAACATTTTACACCAGATACCCCCTTAAGCACATTCGACATGATACGCTGAAATACTGAGGCTGCTGATACAAGCCCAAATGGCATTCTTAGAAATTTAAACGTTCCCATCGGTGTAACGAATGCTGTCAAATCTTGCGATACCTTCTCTAACTCTACCTGATGGTAGGCAGAAGCTAAATCTAGGGTAGTGAAGTACCTAGCACCTGCCAGGGTGCTGATAATCTCATCAATGTTGGGTAGAGGAAATCTATCCACAACTACTTCCTTATTGAGAGAACGCAAATCAATACAAAGGCGAATCTCGCCACTAGCTTTTTTAGCAACGACGATTGGAGCTAACCACTCAGTTGCCTCAACAGACTCGATAACACCCATGTCAATCAGACGTTCAACCTCCTTCTGCACACTGGCTTGTTCATTCAATGGTATTCTCCTTACTTTGGCAACAATAGGGATGGCACCCTCTTTCATTTTTATGTGATGTTTATACCCTTTAAGACACCCCAACTTATCTTGAAACACATCAGCAAAGTGTTCACCTAGATCTGCCAAGGGATTAGCTACCTCCTGGACTTGAACTTGCGGAACAGCATTCGGATTAAGAAGAACACCAAGTAACCGTTGATGTGGCCACCCTAAAAGTGCGTCACTTCTCCTGGCAACATAAACCTTACCAGCAGTCATTCGTCCACTCAGTTCAAAACATGCCATGACATAGCCCTTCATGTTTATCAGCAAACCTCCATAACCAACAGGTGATACATCAGTTTTTAACAGTGTTACTCTGTCTCTAAAATGAACATCAAAAGTATCTTTGCTAATCATAGTGAGGTGTGAACATGAATCAAACTTCATTTCAAGTTCAATTCCTTCAATCATGACAACATGAGACAGATGTTTTGCCTTACCATCATCTACTTGATACATAATTTCTTTAATTTGAGGCTGTTCCCTTCTCTTAAACTTACTCTTACAACATTTTGCTAAGTGTCCTTTTCTCCCGCAGGCATTGCAAATGACCTGCAAAGCTGGACAGAAAGAAGCATTAGCTCTATGACCTAACTAACTACATCTAAAGCAGATTACCCTGTTGTCTTGCGAATTGGTACCTTCTGCGGCACGAGGAGGTTTTCTATTATCTACGTCTACAGAAGTCTTATTTTTAACTTGACAAACTACTTCCTCAACATTAGTAGCAAACTCATTTGACTTGTTTTTTGCATTGCTCAATTCATCTACACATTTCATCATGTGTTCAACACGTTTAGCAATCGCCAATACTTCATCTAAGGGAGGTTCATCTTTCAACCATAACTCCTCTCTAATTTTATCATGAGCACACTTTAGCACAAATTGATCTCTTATTTTTTCCTCTATAGCTCCACCAAATTTGCAAGTGGCCGCTAGTTTCCTTAACCCGTTACAAACTCTTCAACAGATTCATCTTTCTTTTGTTCTCGTAAACCAAAATGATATCTCTCCATAATAGTACTGACACGTGCGAGATAGTGTCGATCTAATTGTAATATGCATATTTCATACTCATTTAATTTCCTCTGATCAGCACCACTTGGTTCTGGTAAGTTCTCAAGTACCTCCTGACCTTCTCCACCTAGACAATGAAGTAACAAAGAGTGTTTGCGTTCAGCGCTTAAGTTCGTTCCACATACTCTTGCATAGTTCATCGTGTGTTGGACCTTTCATTTCTAATGTGGTGAACACCACATTTATTTGGCAACGAGGGAAGGATACGGTTTATTCACCTCATCCATCAACCGCTTCCAGTAACTGACACCTGCAGAACCCCTTTGCATACCAAGATTCCACATGGAACCTTGGATGATGTCACAAAGTTGGTGATTAAGATACAGAAGCTTGGACGTGTTCCTGGGGGTCGGGAACCAAGGAGGCCCTTGATGGTTGTCTTGCCGTCCATTTGGAGCCTGAACTTTAGGTGTTCCATCTCTGGATGAAGTAATCTGTTGTGGTGGTGCATTGGATGGATTCCTTGTGAATGATGGTGATCCCTCCCCCTGGTTTGTTGGTGCAGTATGTGATCTTGTATCCTTCTAATACAGCGGCCGCGATGTCAGGCGAGGATGTTGGGTTGAGCCAGGTCACTTTGAGGAATATAACGGCAGGTGCGAGGGTGGTAATGATATCCCATAGCTCGGTGTGTTGCTTGCACAGTGAGCGTATGTTGGGAAGGAAGCATGCAAACTTGTGTTCTTGTGCTGCAATGGTCTGCAGTGTGGGTGATGTGCTGGCATGTGTGGTGTGGCAGGTAAAATGGCAATGAGTGCAGGTGAATAGTCCTACCATGGAGTGTGGTTCTGTGTGGCAACTGCTTTTGTTGCGACGTACAGAGTTGAGGGCACATAGCTCGGCAGTGGTGTAGCTGCGGGGAGTGGAAGGACCAGGAATCATGGTGCTGGGCACGGGCCAGGCTCGGACTGGCACATACAAGCTTGTCTTTGGCGTGCCAGTGGCGCAGCTGCTCTGCGGCCACCATTAAGTGGGTCCTGGGAGGTGGGAGGGGCTCGGGCAGTTGACGGGGCTTCCCAAGGCAGGAAGAAGAGACAGAAAGACATACTGGAGATCAGGTAAGGAGTGGGGGGAGATAGGAAGAGACAAGTGGGTGCACAGTAGAGGGGTCTGAGGGACGAGAAGGAGGCAAAGAGGTCAAGCACAAAGCATAAGGAGGTGACCGTACTGAAGCAAGAGAGCCAAAAAGGGCTAAGCAGCCAAGCATGAGAAGACCGAATAATAAAAATGTTGGCCAATTCAGGAAGCACTTGAGCAAGAGACAAGGGCAAGAGCGTAAAAGTGCAAAGTAAGACACTAAGTGACAGAGCAAGAAGGTGGCAGAAACATGGCCAAAAGGTGGCAAAAACAAAGCAAAAAAGAGGCAAAAACAAGCACGAGAGAGAGAGAGAGAGAAAAACAGGCAATGAGTGAGAGATGGAAAAGGGGAAAAAACAGGCACATATGTGTGGAGACCAAGAATGTGAGTATAAGAGAGAGAAGGAGGAAGTGAAGGAGCAGAGGAGGAAACAAGGAGGAGAGAGGAGATTGCTGGCAGGAGCAGTGGTTGCTGGTGCAGTGGATAGCTGGGTCTGAAAGGCCCTGCACTGACTGGTCGGAGGACCAGTCCAGGTAGGTGGGGACCCTGGGCACCTGCTCTCTAGTCTCTAATGGCTCCAGACCTCTTGGGAAATTCCTGTTGGAGTAAATGACATATCTGTCCCTGCCATGAAACTGTTTTGGACCAATAAGAGTACCCTCCTTATGCTGACTGCTTAACTGCAGTTTGGTGGGTCAAAGGCCCTAGGATGCAGTTAGTGCATTGGGCTGGTTCCATTATAGGGCAGTACAGTGTGATGGGATAAGGGCCATAGAGATCATGCAGTTGGGTTGGTTGGAGTCGTTTGGTTGCATTATGTTGTTGCAGCACAGTGAAAGGCCCTTCTCAAATGTAGACTGGTTGCCATTGTTTTTGATTATTGCTATATTTGGGTATTAAACCAGTACTAATGAGGTGAAACCTATGTCCAGACAGTTTTTACAAATATAAAAATGACAAAATAATGAATTAATACTATCACAAAATGTGCCAAATTATGCTGCACAATTTGCTTTTTCTTGCCACTTAATTTAGTCAACCATGCCATATGATTTGGTCCTTCCTGCTGTATAATTTCAGTAGCCCTGTGTTTAGTTGACCCCTTGTACCACTCGACTCTGTGCAATTGGTTAAGCACCCAACATAAAGGCTGCTTGGGATCTAGTAAAGGTTTTAACTGATTGATTCACTTGGAGCTCCACCATGACAACAATTTATTGTTTTGAGAGGTAATGTAAGAGTGTTACCCGTTGAGTTCTGGAGTGTGCCCTTTAAGTGGACACATATAAAAATGCTTCTAGGTATTATTTATTGCAAAAACATATAGGTATAAATAATGATTTACGTATGCACAGTGTTTTTTGACACAGGCTGAGACCTCATAGCTCTGTAAACACTCAATCTCTATTCCCGACTGTGACAATCAAGTTTCAGTTCTGTGACTCCCTTGTCATGCACAGACATCTGCACTGATCACATTTTCTAACTGAGGCTTCATAATGTAAAAAAGTAAATTTTTCACTGATTAGTTTAACTTGCTGTTGAAAAGTGGATTATTGGTAGGGGTAAGTATGCACCTACCACTAGCAGTAAGGCCTCTAACGCAGTGAAAGGTCCAGTAAAGGTCTCATAAATGAGCCCCTTACTCAACCCTTGATAGCTGGCAGCCAGACGTCGAGCTTAACTTTGGGGACAGGAATGTAAAGCATTTGAAAACACTGCATAAGTAAGACACCAAACACAAAAAAATATCACACACCAATTTATAAAAGTAGGTTATATTTTTGTGAACAAACAGACACCTAAATGACAAAAATCCAATGTGGGGAACCGGAGATATGATATTTTTAAGAATTAACACTTTCTAGTGTGTAAAAGCCTTTCAAAATACTTTCGGACTTCTGGTCACTCATGACCAGGACAAAGTCAAAGTTTGACGCCGACCGCGATGGAGGCCTGGTTGGATACACTAAGCGGGAGGCCTTGGTCAAAGTTTTACCTTCACACTTGAAAACTTTTCTGGAGCTTTTTTTTCTGACGTCGATCGACCATCTACAGCGAGCCAGATTCAGTGAGGGTCCCGGCTTGACTTTCTGCAAGGCACTGGTGAAAAACTGGAAGTCTGAAGCTCTGGAGCTTTCAGCGGGATGATCCCAAAATCCAGGCCGGGTCACGGTTGAAGGTAGTCAGCTTGACTCCCGACATCAGGTCGGTCACCTCCTGGAGCTTTTTCACAAAAGATCTCCAAACTTTAGGAGGTGGTTCCTGAAGGTATCCTTGTAGGTTCCAAGTGTCCAAAACACCAATCCAAAAGTATGGAATCTCCTAGATGGTCTCTGGGATGTCTGGACTACAATTCCCACAATGCACCGGGACAAATCCTTAAAGGTCCACTGGTCGCACTCCAGAATGGGGACTCTTGGTGGAGATGATGCAGGTGAGCTCTTGTAACCTGTAGCTTCCAGGGAGTCCACTACTTAATCCTTCTTGAAGCAAGGTACAGTCCTCAGGGCTGTAGTACCAGATTAGGCAGCAGGCACAGTCATTTAGAGTGCAGGACTTTGGGTGCAGTTCCAAACTCCAACATGGATGATTTATCTCCAGAGGAGTAAAAGCTGGCTAATCCAGCCCATGGTATGACTTATTTCCATTAGCTGTCCTCCCCCTGACCTCTGCAAATTCCTGTTCTAAGCCTGCCATCTGGCTGGGGGCACAGGATGTGGGGGTAGGTATGCCTTGCATTCTTTACTGACCTGCTCTCTTTGAGTTCAGTTTGATTTACCCAGGCCCCTCTTTATGAACTATTCTCCTCAGCTTCAGAGGCATCTCCATCAGATAACACCTGCTCCAGGCAGGCCACTTATCAACTAATCATATCAGCCAGGCTAAGCCTGTTAAGGCTGACCAATCAGCAGAGACTACTAGAAGGCTGGATGTTGTCTTACAGAAGAGAAAGTTCTATAACTTCTCTTCTGTACTAGTTATGAAACATTCAACAGTGGCAAGTAATTTAATTTATCAATACCAATCTTTTAAGTTTTTGAATATTTAATTCCTTTACTAACAATAGTTATACCTAAATAAAATATTGCAATGTTAGCCTATGGAGCCAAGTATCTTCAATTGGGAAAAAAATGAAATGGGCAGGTTTTCCCTCACCAGGGCATAGAATACATCTTTTATAAGATCCCGGCTTATAGTTACACAGCCCACCACCTCAAGGACAATTAGCAGAGACCTTAGGGGTGCCTAATGTGTAAAAATAAGGTAGATTAGCGCTTTTAAAGTGAACATACAGTCTAAGATACGTTTGCATACAGTTTACTTTTAAAGACAGTGCTAAAGCCAGGTTGCCTTTAAAATGACAGCAGGCACTCAGCAGTGCACACATGCACGTTCAGGAAAACTGCTGAGCCTCTAAACATCCAGGCCCTATTATATACTAGGGACTTATAGTTAGTTTGAACACCCTATCCCTATTACATACTAGGCACGTATAGGGTCTGTCAATACCAATTGTGAGAATTTAATTTTAAAGACAGGCTACAAGGTAAGAATGCCTAAAAAAAGACACGGGGCATGCAACAGTCCACACATGCAAGTGCATGAAATCTGCTGGAACTCTAAACCTGAATGCCCTATTATATACTAGGGACTTATATGTAGATTGCACCCTCTGGCACTAATATCTACTAGGGACTTATAGGGTCTGTCATTGCCAACTGTAAGTGTAACCTATTACATGTACCTTTTTAAACAAAGCACTGGGCCTTACCCTGGTTAGCAGAGACCAGGGTGCAGTCAAAGTCAGTTACCACCAGTATCATTCAGCAAAAAATAGGGGTGAACAGGGCAAAAGAATGACTTTCTAACACTTGCATTTATTTTCCATTTAAGGTGTGTGTTTTTTTTTATATGCAGTTACCTGAAGGTGAAAATAATAACCAACAAGTTACTGAATATTTTATTCTTTTCAGCTACATCTTTGACCCGCCAAGCAATTCACTGACTGTGCCAAAGGCACTCAGGATTACAGTTTCACAATATTTATGCACCTCTACCTCTGCATATAAAAGAAGACTGCCTGAAAATGTGCCAAATAAACAAGGTCATGCCTTCAGGCCATGTTAATTTTTAAGTCCTTGCTGATGCATTTGCGCCCCCCCCCCCAGGAATGCAGCCATGGATACCTGGTGGGGTGGAGGTGCGAGCCCCACGGTTTGATGACCTCTACTCTATGGCACATTTCAGTAGGGTAGGTTAGATTCTCTTGGATACACTTCAGTGTAGTGGAATAGGGTTGTAGAGTAGAGTACTGAGTAGCTGGTTATTATTCCTTGGATTCACAGCATGTTGGTTAATTTATGTCTATAATATTTCATTTTAATTAAAATATTACACAGCTTAAGAAATGTAAATGTGTAAAAACTAAGCAGAAACACAGGACAATTGAAAAAAGAGTATGTCCAATCGTAATAATTAATTAGCTAAATTAACCAAGTAGGGTGTTTTCCTTATTTCCACAAACAGAGGGCAGGAGAAGGGACATGTTAAGTGTTACCACCTATGTAAAACTTTTGTTTTTGAGATAATAATTGATCAGTCCTTTGATGTGTGACAAATATCCCTGGCATACAATAAAGTAAATGGAAACTGGTTAATGACCCTAGGATGTTGTGTAGTTAGAAGATTAGTGATCTTGGGCTGCAAAGTAGGGTATTGGTTAATTGTCCTTAGGATTCAGTGTCACATGGCAGGGTAGTGTCTCAATGGCATAGTGTGGATATGATGGTTTAGAGTCCTTATGAAACAGTGCAGTTTGAATTGCAGCCGTTAGTTTATCTCTGATAAGGAGCAATGTGGTGGTTTAATATCCCTAAGATGCTATGTAGTGCATTTGTGTCCTTAGGTCACTTGTGATGTTTGTTAGCACCCCAAGTGTGCAATATGATGGGTTAGTGCGCTTAAGTGCATGGTTATTAGTCCATGTCTCTAGGGTACAATGCAGTGTGGATAGCACTCTTACGATACATCATGGTGAGTTGGTGATGCTAGGATAAAGCGTAAGAGGGTTAGTTGATATCTCCAAGTTGCAGTGCAATGGAGTGGGGTAGTGTCTTTATGATGCACTGTAGAGTGTCGTGTTAATGCACCTTGGATGAAATCATGTGTGATGGGTTAGTGTTTGTAGGATACAGTGCAGTGTGCTGTGTTAGTTTCCTTTTAATGCAAACAGTACACACAGGAGACCTGAAACCAGCACCACTAAAACAAGTTTGGCAAAGCAAATAGGTCTCAGCAGTAAAAGGTTGGGCTATTGGCTTTGCCTTTGCTTGTTTATATTACATGCTTGTTCGATGTAAATTAATAAATGCCAAAATGCCAGCCAGTGCATGCGGTACATGCCCAGGCACCGGTTACATGGTCGGCTGCATTGGTGACAAAGGAAGGGCAAGGCACAGGTGATCACCAAGCTGGTCAGCAGACCACTTTATAACAGGATAGTACAATTGGGAGCAGGAAATGCTCCATGGTAGGTGAACAGAATGGGTGAAACCAGGAGGTGGGGCTGGGGACAGACAAGAAGAGGGGCTGTTATGAGGATAGCTACAGAAAGAGATGGAAATTCTGATCCTTTGTCTACACTAAGAATAAAAACGATAACAGCGACCTTTCTGATGTTGTGCTGTCTGCAAAATGCTATGCTGAAAGTGCTGTCATATTGTTTACTTGAAGAGCTGTGAGTAGATCACTGGGCACTACCTCCTCAGAAGCGTCCTAGTGTTCATGACCCAAAGGGACAATAGAAAGCCCTGCAGCTGCATACCTGGTAGGAAACAAAGACATTCAGTGCTGAAAGATTGCAGAAAGCTGCAAGGGTAGCGCAGCTACCACAGGAGTGGGCTTCTGTGTAGTAGTCTGAGCGAAACTGACTACAGGAGAACAGGAGTAACCGGACCTGTGGTATGCACAACAAAGGAAAAGGACAGCACTGCGGTGCACCACCCAGAGAAGGACAAATATGGCAGACGGTGAGGTGCGAGAGTAAATGGATATGCAAACTATCTGGTAGTGGCAGTGATGCAAGACAACAGTCAAACACTTTCTGAGTGGCAAAATCCATTTCACACTCAGTCTGCCCAAAATCTTGCAAGGCCCCAGGGAGTGGTGGCCACCTTAAAACCTGAAAATACCCTTAACACTGCACCAAGGAGGCACCAAATACTAAACAAGTACAAGGTCTACAACAACAGCCATCTTACAAAAGACAGAACCTCATGCTAATAAACACAGAAAAGCAAATAATAAACTAAACAACAGCATCAGTGGCCATTTTGAAGTTAATGTGAGTGCTCATTCTGAAGCCAGATGAAGTAAGGGAATTAAAGCAGGCAAAACAAAAGGGGAATAACCATCAAACCATTTCTGATTTGTAAAAAGAAATCCGAGATTGAACTCCACGGTCTGTAGAAAAATAATCAGATAGCTGAGAACAACTTAAGTGCCCTCCACCGGTTAACACATTTTCAGATGAAGCAGCCATCTGTCTCTGACTCTTAAAAGGTTGTCAATCAGAGTCCTTTCAATGACACCTGCTATGGAAAACTGCAACTTTAGAAATAATAGAAGGGATTATGAGACTCCATGACCAAATCAGGAGTAAAAGCAAGAAAAACTGAATCAGGAGTGGTGGAGAAGTGAGAGCAAGCCTTCTGGCTCCAGTATCAAACAAAAATATAAAACTCAAACCAGCCACACAAGACAATTAGGGTCAAGAGATTATGGCAGGAATAGTGGCAAGAGCTGACCAGAACTGTGAAGCAAAAATTGAGAACACTACTTATGTTGTCAGGAATACTTGCATGAAGACAAATGCCTAGTTGTAGATCACACGTTTCAAATGTGTGTGAAAGAGAAATATTATGAGAGGATGTGCAAGTGAGGGAGCTCAAGAAATGACAAATCCTGCCACCATCCTGCACAGTCCAAAGCAATATCAGCAGCTCATCTAGGTTAAGATCCAGATACAGAATGAAATCACATTGAGCATCCTCACAAGAATCTCTCACCAGCGCATCATCCTCATATTGTTGCATAGTGATTAATATTTGTTCATGATGACAGACAAACAATCTACCAGCATAAAATGTCCATGATGAAATCTCATGTTGGGTAATCACGTTTGTGCTACACAGCAGCGGCTCTCTGAACCATGTTGGAGTTACAGTGAATGGGTGATAAAACCCATTACTCTGCGTCTCCGAAAAAAACCTTTTCCAATTGCAAAAGACAGTAGAAAGCTAGCTTCAGGACTACTTGTAGCTGACCTCATTGAAGAATTCCTGGAACCAACATCATAGTCGTCTGCACTCATAGTAGTCCCAAGGAGAAACACAGAAGGGAAGATAAGCCTGTGTGTTGACATGCGAATCTCAAATACAGCCATAGAAAGAGAATGACACCCAAAGAAGGATACAAACAGTTTGACCTCGCGTAAGACAGCATTCATACCACCATCTACAGCTCACTAATGGAACTAACAAAGCAAGGTGTCCCTTCAAGTGGATGCAAGACTGTGAATGAGCACAACAAAGTATCAAAAAGGAAGTCAGCTGTGCCACCAATATGTCTTGGAAAAACCCCAAGCTATGTATAGAGCTCACAGTGAACGTCAGCACTATGGGCCTAGGAACTATCATGCCAGAACACAAGGGAGGAACAGAACAGTGGCACATAATATCAATGGAAGACGGAGCCTCACAGATGCTGAATAAGCATATTGTATGTCTGGCATTGGCATGCAAATCACGTTTTCATGTATAGAAAACTCTTCACTATCATAACAAACCAACAGGTGCTTGAAACCTGAAAGTCAAGATGCCACATCCATTGAAATATGAGATCTCTGAATATAGTAGTACACTTACTCCATAATACACAAGCCAGTCAAAGACAACAACTGAGCTGACTACATGTTCTTGCATCCACTGCCAACAAAAAGGACCAGGACATCTACTACTGCGGAATACATCAATTTCGCCACTGATGAAGTGACACTTGTCTCTGTCCTTCTTCAAGCCATCAGAGGCAATACTAACCAGAACTCAACCCTAAATGAAGTAAGCAGGAGAATTGAGTCATGTGGCGACACCTGGATGATACATAAGCTCACTTGACAAACAAGAACACGCTCACTTTTAGGCGTATGAAAGACGAACTCTCAACAACTGAATGTGTTCACGACAAAACAGAGCATAATACAATCTACTGATTTTTGCCTGTTTACCTCAACATTGTCCAAAAGTAGATGGGACTCATGGCATGCAATAAGTAGTTATACCTAGGTGGGCAATCAAAAGAGTAATAAAGAACATATTTTGTGCACATTCAGCTTTTGTCTTCTGGCCAGATGAGGCCTCTCAAAAAGCATATTCCTCCAATCCCCACTAAAATTATCACAGCATCTCGGACAAACAAGAGAACCCAGTGGAAAGCATATTGCAGTTCTAGGGAGTGTAACAATATCCATTTGTTTAAAAATGACATATAATAAAAATCCAAACTAGTAGTAAAATATAAGTGAAAAGAACATTTTGGGAAGTTTCAATTATGAAGATAATTTGACAATGTTTATTTAATAGTTTTTAACTTAGAATGTATTATTATTTTCCATTGATTAGATAAGTTAACTCTTATCTTTTTGTTTTTAAATCTTGTTTTTCCACAATGAGGCTTATTTACAAGGCCATTGTGCCATCGGTGCCTCACTTTTTTTGATGCACCGGCAGTGCAGAGTGCAGAACCATATCCACGATGCCACACAAAGCCACTTTGCAAAGTGACTTGCTGAGCTGCCCTGCACCAAAAAATAGTAAATAAGCCCTTATCTCTTTTGATATGGTGTGTTCCTTTACCTAATAAAAAAATGAATGTTGCTGCATGCTCAGAGACAAACATCTCGTAATTTCAGCAGCAGTAAGAAAACAACTGGCTGACCTGGCCCACTGAGGTCACCACCGAGTAGTAGTCACAAAATGAGCTCTATTAGAGTGGCTATAGGTATGAAAGTAATGGGCTAGATGTACTAACATTTGGAATACCGATTGCCTAATTACAATTCTCGACAAATCACAATTAGAAAATAGGTATTCTTAATGTATAAAACTCTTTTGAGTTTCATTAGTGATTCCTAGTGGGTCACAAATAGACCTACCTCATGCATATTAATGAGGTGAGTATCAATTTGTGACCCATTAGGAATTGCAGCCATCACAGGGATGGTGGGCTGCTGAAGTCAGCAGACCACCATGTCTGTGATTGCTTTTCAATAAAGCAATCATTTTTTATTTTTTTTAAATGCAGCCCGTTCCCCTTAAGGAAAATGGATGTGTCTAAAAAGAAAAAATGAAACTTTGCAGTTTTATGTTTTAAGAGCAGGCAGTGGTCCATGGGATCCATGCCTGCTCTTAAAAATATTTGTTTCCATCCTCAAAGGGGAAGGCGTCCCTTGTGAACCCCTTCTCATTTACAAATGGGTTACCACCTCCTTCAAGGAGTCGGTGAAATATGAATGTTTTCGACCGTAATTCGGTTGCAAAACATTCATACATCCCATTCAAATTCAGTATTTGGATGGGACGCCCTAAACATGCCACTTCCAATACCAAATCGTTAACGCAAATTGCAATTTGGTAACATGTTACCGAATCTCGGGCCAGATGTACGTAGGAAAGTTTTGCTATTACCAAATAACGAATTTTTGTGATTTGCTTTTTGGTACTCACAAACAGCTATGTAAAAATGTACTATAGAGAATCAGGAAAGATCAAAATCACATTCTGGCTATATTTGATTCTTTCACTGATAGGTACAATGGCTGGTTTCATAAGAATCTTTCCCAATATGTACCATCCCATTTATCCACAGGAAATGGGTAAATCCCCTTGATACATCAGCCCCCTTTTCTAGCGAGTCAGTATTAATAGTAGGTGAATTGCCAACACCCCAGGCTTTTAACATTTAATGTAAGGTGTAGTGACAGGCATAAGTGAAAAGAGTGCTGTCATCAAGCATCTGGGATAGTGGTGAAAACATGACACCAGACTTTTGGAAAACATGGAATGCAGTGTTACTTGGAATGCTGCTGCAAAACGTTCTTACCAAGTTCAAGAGAACTTGGAGTAATATTGTTTGTATTTTCAGTGATTTTGCTACCTATATGAAAAAGTTGTGTGATTCTAGGAAGTAGGATCTGCTTCTATGGTTATCCCCACTTTTTGCTTGCTGTAATGCTGTTTATGACTAGTAAGACTGGGATCCTGCTACTAAGGACCCCAGTCTCTCTGCTTTCTCCCCTAAATTAATATGGTAAGTACTTAGGTATATCCCAGATGGATACATGGTACCCTTATCAGTCCCTAGTATATGGTACCAAGGTACCCAGGGCATAGGTACCCCAGAGGTCCCCCATAGGCTGAAGCATGCATTATGCCAGCTATGGAAGACCATTCAAACTATCTCTACAGGCCTGCCAGTGCTGCCTGTGTAAGCTGGTGCTAGCACCATTTACGAAAGATATAGGTTTCCCTATACCTAAGGTCACTGCACTTAAAACCTATAAGTCACCCCTACAGCAGGCCTTTTCAATTCTGAAGGCAGGGTGCTTGGTTATAAGTATGAGGGTGCCCCTGCATGAGCAGGACACTCCTCCAGCCTTCGGAGTCCATTCTCCCGGGATGTAAGTGGGACAGCCATATAACATATAGAGGGGCAGCGTGTCAATACGCGATGACCATCTTGAAACTGGCTTTAACGAACCCTGTCGAGTTTGGTATCAAACATGTTGGAATCACACCCCCACACTGTAAATGGTGTGGGAGGTATGATTCCAAGCACTGTAAATGCCTTCTGTTAGGTCCTCAGTGCTCCTGGTACCAGTCTTCTAGACCCGGACAGCACAACATGGCTGCTGTCGACTAGAGACACAATTCTTCCCTCCTGCTGCTGAGCCAAGCTCAAGCAGGGGAAGGCAGAACAATAGGCATCCTGTCACATGGAGGTGTGACCACCTGCCAGACAGGGTTTAGTGTATTGGGGCAGGGTGGGAGCGCTTGCCAGCGCCACATAGTCTGTGTGCAGGGCACATTTGGTGCCCTCCAGGCATAGTCCAGTTCAAACCAGTTCAGGGAGACATTGGCTCCCGCTCTAGTGTGAAACTGGACAAAGGACAGGGGAGTATCCTCCCCCTTGTCCAGCCCCTCCTTAGGGAGGGACCCCTGTATCGTCCCAACCCTTTCCTTAGGGTATTTAAGGGCTTACCTGTGGGTGGGTCCCTAGATTCATCGTGGGACATGATACAATTCAGACACCACTTCAACTTCGACCGTCTGGGCACCCTGGACTTCTCTGGACTTCGCTCTGGGCATCAAGGCTGCAACCGGGAAGACTCCTGCTGCTCCTGATCTCTTTGCCCTGCTCGTCTGCTGCAATGTCCATGCCTATGCTCCATACACGAACCTGTCCTAGGCCTGTGGGCATCCAAGACACCTGAAGGAATCTCCCTTGAAATGAAGGAGTCACTTCCCTGCATCTGCAGGCACTGCAACTAAGCTGACTGGTCTGCTGATCATGGGCTCCTACGGACTCCAAAAGGCTCAGCAATACAGGTTGTGGTTTTTCACATCCACTGAGGCCTGCCCTGTCCTCTCACCAAGGTTGAGGCCAGTATCCCTCGTTGGAGCCGCAGGAGCTGAACCACTGTGCAATTCATTGTCCTGCAGTTGAAAGGCTTGTTGGCTTCCTTCCATCAAGATCTTAAGGCTCCAAGTAGCCCCAACCTCAAGCATCTCCAGCAACCAAGATCTTAATTCTCACCACATCACTTGCACCGTGGCCCTGCATCTTGGTGAGCTGCACGAGGTCCTCTTCGGCTCCAGTGCCTTCGGCCTGTGGCTCCTCTTGAGGATCACTTTTGAATTCTTTTGGGCTCCCCTGATTACTCGGGGCCTGCCCTGACTAACCTGCTTGTGGTGGGTCTCATGGACCTTGTTGGTCCTGACATTGCACCTTCTTCTAATACCACATTGTTTGCTGTTGCCAGGGCTTGTTGGTGCTCCCGCCGGACACTGACCCCTCAACTCTCGACATCCAACATGGGACAGCTCGTGAACAGCTCCTGGTTTTCCACAGCATCGCCTGGTCCTCACAGCTGCAGTTCCAAGGGCACCATCAACTCTTTTACAACACCCGACATTGGTGGGCATTCGTCTTCCATGCCTCCTGGTCACTTCCAAGTGGCCTAGACTCTGTCCCCTCTGCTTTCAGGTACTTCTCGACTTGAATCCACCTTTGGGTTCCACCGAACACTTTTACCTCCCCCAGCAGCGGCATCTTTTTAAAGTCCTCGAGGGTGGGTTCCGACGCCACTTCACACCTATTCACCCGGCTCCCCTGGGGCAGGTATCCTGGTTCCTAAGATATCTTTGGGCGTGGTGGCTCTCCAACCTTCTGTCCTCCACAGGGTTTCTTCCGGGTCCACTAGGAAGGGTCCTTCTTCTTTAAAATTGCAACAGCGACTGACACGTTAATTTGTATGGAGAACGCGGTCGTGTTCTTACACTGCACATGACCTTCGTGGGGCTCCTAGATACTCACCTTCGGTGGTTCCTTGGGTCCCCGGCACTTCTACATCCTCTGACTATTGTCTTGACTCGAGTCGTGGTTCGCATACCCCTATTTTAGTACATGGTTCGGTCCCCACCTGGTATTCTGTGCTATTTACCTGTTTTTATTGCAAAGTATTGTGTGCATTGTGTATATCTCCGGCTAGGAGATATCTGTATGTGTTAGTGAGTGTCTTATAATAAATACATATTTTTATAAATACACTACATTGTGTGGCTCTTTTTCACTTACCTATACCTATAAGAATGTGTTCTGGTAAAACAAGCTGATTTACACTCCTTCTGGACTAAGCCTGAAGGCTGCTCTCCACAGCTACCACTTAGAGAGCTTTCTAAGGTTGTCTAAAACCACTAACATCACCATAAGGGTTGTCTGGATCAGTGCATGGTGTCCATTTACATAAGTGTTCATCATATACTGAGCCAGCCTCTCACAGTGATGACCTGTCAAAATCGATATCTGAGCTGAAGTGCTTCCCTGTAAGAGATCCTTGCCACTTGCTAGATGGTATGCTGAAACCATCTTTACAAACTTCAGGGTTAATGAAGAATGCTATTGACTTTTTAGTCCATTCTGGTGCACTGTTTTGTTATGCGCAGGAACTAAAACGCAAATGTTTCTAATTTTGTGCTTTGTGTGGCATCAAAGAAAGAGTCATCCCAACTGTGCCATTTAGCTGGTGGTTCTCAGTCCTAGAGACCATGAATGCTATATTATCCATGCGAATATCGTTTACAGAATTTTTGCTGAGTGATGATGCCAAAGGCAAGAAATGTGAGGATCTTCCATCACATATTGATAATGATATAAAAAAGTACACTCAACTGCATTCTTAGATTTTTACAGAAAAACATGACTGCTGTAGTGGGCATAATGAAAAACTAGAGTCTGAAAACACCCTTGTCTACCAAGTGTTCAGCATAATTGTTGTTGATGTGAAACATCTCCTTGAGAATAGGCTGGGTGACACTTTTAGTGTCTTTCGCACTGCAATATGTTCCATGTTAGAGTGCTTGCCACTTGTTAAGCAAAGAAATGTGAGGAGCAATTTAGGAAAGTTTATTTGACAATGTATGAGAAATGGCTTGCAATGATGCATAGACATATCCCTTCCTCAACCATGGAATTTGAAGTCAATGAAGCCTCACTGTGGTACTCTGCACAAGTTCTAGATCCCTTCTGTAAAGGGTAAAGGGGAATTTTCTCTGGACTTTCAAAAGTGCTGCTTCATTTTTGACTGCTTTAATAACTCTGAGGGCATATGTGGCCAGTTCAATGCATTCGTTACAGAACCTGTCCCAGAGAATCACAATCTTCAGGTGCACCAGTATTGGTATGGAAAGCTACGTCAGTGGCCAGAGTTAGCAAATTGTGTACTGGCTGTTTTGGCGTGGCACCTCTCAAGTGCCAATGTTGAGAGGGCCTTTTCACAGATAAAAGTTTGCATGGTAAGGAAAGAGTGAGCGTGCATAGCCAAAGACTTACTGAAGAAGTATTGTATGGTGTACTACATAAAGCTTGATTTGTAAAAATGTATTTGGACCTCATATACACTGTATGTACACTGTCTATATACCGTGCACTATCAGTGCAGAAAGCAAGCAATAATAAAATCAAAATGTTCCATAAACACCGGAAAAACACTGTTTATGTTGTATTTCATGGCACAAAAATGTGTAATCACTGATAACCACTGTTTTTTTAAGTTATTGAAATCACTTGAAAATACTGAAAACCCCCTACCCGAATTTACCAAAAATAGAAACTGAAAACAGGAAAGCCTACGTATACTTTTAGTCAATTTACCATGGTACTGGCGCAACACAAAATTGCAATCACAAGGATGTCCCAGCGCGACCTGACAATAGCACTCTGGCATAGGGATGTGGCCGAGTGAGCCCTAGCCAAGGAGACAAAAATACGACTTAGTAGGAGGGATGACAAACTTGAGGACACACTAAACACCTGACAGGCCCTTACAGACAAAATTCTAGCTCCTGATGCCAGAGCAACAACAGACTCGGACATAAGCTGTGATTTCAGTGACGCAGAACACTATGATGCTGGGGAAGGGCAGAGAAGTGAGTCCACATAGTTATTATAAGGTACCTATAAAGATGCGTGAGTGGGACCCCTTATCAATCTCCTCGAGAACAGAGAAGCAGATCTGTACGTATGAGATTATTGAATGCTTTTTGGTTGACCTTCTCATGTATAAACTATACTAGCATGCTATGTATAATCATATTCTGACTGCCCGGTTAAATGTTGGTAAAATGAAAAGAAAGTACTTAGAAAATAGTTGAAAGCACAAAAATTAACAAAAATGGAAAAACTGTATTAAATATTGCTTTTTAGATTCAGCTCTGCTTGTTCCTGAAAGCTGGTGATTTTAGCACAACAAACCTTTAATTGATGCAATTTTTAAGAAAAAAACAGATACTTTCATGAGCAATACTTGTTCCCATTCTTCACAAAAACCCTAAAATGTAGGTATATTTTGGCTATTTTCTTGGTCTCCTCTAGAGGAATACACAAATAATAGATAACTGTAGAATCTCCATGATGTTGTGCGAAAAGGATGCAAATTTGCCATGGATAGCTTATGTGGAAAAAAGCTACGGGGGGAACAGGGTGTAAGGGCGAACTACCCCAAATAGCTAAAAAAAAAGGGATTAGCACTTGGGTGGAAAAGTCTCAGCAGTTAAGTGGTAAAACTTGGTTTCCACCTGCCAGAGGTAGAGAGGTTTCATCATCAGCAGATACAATATTTTACCCTCCACCAACCAGTTAAGCTACTAATAATTTGTTGCCTAACTACATTTGAGATATGATTAATCCAAAAGGAGGGAGATAAGAAACTTATCTAATACTCTTCCCACTCCCCATTCATCCAATAACGGTGGAGCCGTCCACTGGGATACTGCTAAAGCAGTGGAAGGAGGAACTAGTATATGATCTGACTGATGAGGATTGGGAGGGAATTTACATCAGGGCACAACACAGTTAGAAGTGCTGTAGGTAGAAATCTCTGGTCAAGGTAATTTTGTACTGTTACCCCACACCAGGTAAATTACACACATGGAACCCTCAAAGAACAGAACACTGTTGGATAGAGGTGGAAATAGGGATACCATGATGCACTTGCTGTGTGATTGCCTCACATTTTCAGGTTTCTGGGCAGGAGTCCTTGATGTAATAGACATAATGTTCGATAGGACCTTTTCCAGATTCCTCTCATGTATGCTACTAGAAACTAGAAAGTGTTCCTCCTGTACTCCCAAAAGGGTTGAGAAATGTCATTGGTGCTGTGCACAGCATGGGGGTGGGGAATCAGACCACCTGATCAGAGTGAGTAGCACTGTAGATTGTGGGATCTTTTGAGGATGGAGATAATAACAAAGTCATTGGAACAAAAAGCAAAGAACTTCAAATCAGCTTGGGCTCCCTCACTGGATTATTTCAGTTCTGACTTCTGGAAAAGCAAATGCCCTAATTACCTCAGAGTTTTAAGATTTTAACCCAGTTTACTCAAGAATGACATTGCTAGATTAATTTTAAATGGTATGAGGCTAAGGGACGTCCATAGCTACAAAATAAAAGCTGACTGGATGGGTCTTGAGAGGGAAGGTGCTAGGTTCTCATGATTGAGTATGGTTGTGTTCTTCTTGTGTTTCAGCTTTGCTTGCCGGGTAGTTGGTTGTAGGTGAGCCTTATGTATCAATTCATACCAATAAATTGATTTAGTTCTAAAATCTGCAAACTATGCAGCAGCAAATATTGCATTATGAGGGAAGTGCAGCAAATCCATAATTATGAGGAAAACGCAGCAGCCGCAGAATTTCGTGCCTCCATAGCCCTTCTATTAGCTGATACATTCAACCCCAAACAGTCCTCAGGTGTGTACCTTCCGACAGAAAGAATTTCACGAACAGCTAATAAACGGGTGTGACTGAGAAAAGCTTTTTCGTACAGCTATATGCATTGATAGGAAATTCCAAACAATGCAGCCGAATCATCAGAGTGTACATTGCACATGTTAAGTGCAGTCTATTGGCTTTGCATAGTGCTGGCACACATGGTAGAGTTATACAGTTTAAAATTAATAATGTTTTAATGTTTAAAACATACTTAATTCAATGTTCAACTATATTTTATCTACTTGTATAAGAGGCAAAATATAAGTTCACTCGATAACATTTTTGTCTTATTCAATTTTTTACATCACACTTGCATTCTGTAAAGAAAACAACTGTTTAGGTCTGGCCAAGAGACAGCTTTATTTCATGGGATGTATCTAATAAAAAATGTTATCCCTAGTAAAAAGTGCACACATGTATATACGCACAGAGGAGTTTTGAGTCTGCGCCTTTAACCCATTAATCGTTTCAGCTGTCATTCACATTTTGCTCCCATTCCTCAAATAATGGGGCAGTGCGACTTTGCCCTTCTGCCATTGGCTCTCTGGCACTTTGTTGATAACGTGCACCTGCACCTCAAAGAAGAACGCATCAGTGAAAGAGTTTAAAGGCCAATACTTTGGAAGTGCTTTTTTTCTTTCCATTCTTTAATCTTGCTTTATTTTTAATTTTGGTCATCCTAGTGTGATTAACCTATATCTTCAGGTAAAAGTAATTCCATGTCAATAGTTTCCTTTCATTGTGCCCATGAGAAACATTTTTTCCGGTGAGATGCCTTCAAACTAAAGAGTTTCTGTACCTGTTTGAAGTACAGTTACCTTTTAGGAATCACCAATAATGTTTCATTACAATCATACCCGATGTTTTTTTTTTTGTTTAAACTTTTGATTACAAGCATATTGACTACCACTTTTAGGTGGCATGTTCTTTTTTTCCTCTTACTTTTGTAGCACATGTTTTGCAATAAAGAATTTTAAAACATTAATCATCGTGCCAGCTTATCAAGGCAAGACCTTTTGGCTTTGTCACTCTTAGAAATGTGTCAGCATAAATAGGATACAAGAAACATAACATTATATAGTGCAATTTTTATTTATTTTTCTGTCTGAAGAAGTCGTTCAGCACGTCTTTAGTGTATCGGGGGTACATGACAGGAGTGTAAATACATAAAAAACGATTAATGGAGTGTGGCAGATTTATGATGAGATAAACAGACGCTTTGACTTTGAATTTTCGAAGGCATTGGTGCAGATTTTCTTCAGTCAAATTTCAAACAATACTCTCGTGCTTGCTGTTCTAATGGACCCCAGAGTCTATAGAAATAGAATGGGTGTCCATTAATTTTCCTTTTGGGCCCCTAAATATGTGAACAAGATCGCTTCACTAGTTACAGTAGTCTTATTATCAGTTGTTTCATTACCACCTGAAGTGCTGGACCTTTAATCACGCCACTGAATGTTGTTCATCCTCCTCAGCTGCTCTGCTTGCTGATGTCACATGCAACTCTATTGTGGTGTCAGCCACGCAGCTAAATCAATAAACAAAAGCACTTTCTGTAAGCTGGAGCAAAGGCTTTGCAGGAGCCCTTTTTGTGTTAGGACACATTTGTCTGGTCTTGAAATTTAATTTTTTTTTGACAGCTTCGAAGTGTCTCAAATCTCCTTGTGGTGTTCATTCTCTAATATCACCTTGTCCTTCTGTTGTGATTTCTTTGGGGTTGAATCCATACGAACAAAATAAAGGAGAACAAAGATTTGAATAGTGTTGTGCACTGTTGTACGAGAAACTCAACCAGCAGCAAGTGTCTAATCCAGTGAAAAATTTTAGACAGCCTCACAATCATTGCACGATCATTTGACATGTGCACTGATTCTGCTCATTGTGATAGTTGTGATGCCCATGCGAGACCTTCATCTACAAACTTAAAGCACAACAGAATATTGTAAGTTAAAGTTAAGAGAACAACACAAAAGTGATGGATGGAATTCTTGCAAAAATCTCAGCCACCAGCTGTAGCTTGGTGCCTTATTCCAGTCCATCTTTTTTCAAACACTCTTCCACTTCGGAGAGCGCCGCAATGTGGAAATCAGCATTGGTCCTGCTCCAATGGAAATAATCCATCCTGAAGTGCTGTGCCTCCTCTGAATGGGAACATAAGCAATCGCAGGTCTGCCTTTGCAGTCCTCATCAGTGAGGCATAGCATGAGTCCTGTTAGTGCTTAATTTATGCCGGTGGTTTCCGGTGCTCGGCACTGGCACTTAGTTGTCAACACCGGCGCTTGTGACAGTCTGCCACAAGATGTGGCTGCCTCACAGTCTGCCACAACAACAGTTAATTATTAATGCAATATACATTAAAAATGACTATTACCTGCCGCCCAAGCCACTATTATCTCTATGGGGGGCTGGAATAGTTCAAATTGTCACACTTTTAGGACTCTGATGGTTAGTAGTTGTGCTGTTACTATGTCTGGCAGTATGGCAGGGGCAATGTGTGGTGCAAGCTGTAGTGGTCTCCTGACAAGAGCCCTGGCACTTATTTAATTACAAATTAAGCACTGGAGTGAGCTCAGAACTACTGGAACAGGAGCAAGGCTAACATTATCTAAAGTGGCTTAGGGGGTGAAAAACAATGAATGGGCTGCAACGTGACGAAAGTGAAAGATGCCTCCTCACTGATTGCCTGTGGGTGAAACTTTTGCAAGCACTCCACTCGTCACCTTTGTGTTTTCCTCGGTGCAATCCCCTAATTATGACACTTATAGCCAAATGAGGTTCCCATTGTTGATGTGCTGAACCCAGTCTGAAGTTGCTTGTGTTCCCATGCATAGTGGTCCCAGTCTCACAGTTTAGGCTGACCTATTAGTACTGACGCAGGACCAAGGCTCACAATAACATTTGTCTGTCTGCGGTTGCACACCTGGCCAAAAAGGAAGGACTGGAGAAGAGAGACTGCAAGGGGCTCAGACCTTCGCAAGTGTTTCTATCCCCTTTGTGTTTTCTTCATTGCAACCAAATGGTAGACAGGAGTTTAGCACACGGAAACACTTTATGAGGAATAAGAAGTCTCAACTTTTGAAAAAGTTTTAGGTCTGTTGATATGTGGCAGAAATGTACATTGGGTAAATCCTAAGGATGTAAAAGAGCTTGAGAAGAACGACTGCTCTTTACCCCAAGAACAAATTAGAGCACTTCTGGGCACATTCATTCACAGATTTGTGATATACTTGTAATTTAATGTGTAGTATTTAGTAGTGTGTGTAATAAATGTCCTTTCCCTTTTTCAAAGAAAACACACTGACTGGATAATGATTTATTGAATGCTGCTGTTGTGTGCCAATGAATAGAGACTACTAGCCCACATCACCTCCCTGAGTAAGCCTTGGACTGCTCTGCCGGCCAGAGAGAGTTAAATGCTACAGTGGGATACTTGGTTTCAAGTAAAGAGAAAATTGTAGACCCATTACTTGTAATAGTTAGGTATGGTTTAAATATGTTATTTTACATTTAAAAAAACCTTAGAAATTCACTGAAAAAAAGGATAAAGTGAAGTTATCTTTAGGTGCAACTGTCAGTTAAACCATACCATTTTAAACTTGAAAAACCCTGAAATTCACCAGTTATAGTTATCTGAGCTAACTATAACTTCTACCCCTGGCATGCACTCTGTACGACCTCAAATATTACATCATTCATGACAAATGAAAAGCACAACTGGTTTGTCATAGGAGGAGTGGTACCTGGGACTTAACGTGCGGTAAAAAGGGAGCAGAATGTCATAGGTAAAAAAAACAGATTCTTGATTGGAATGGAGAAGCAGGGCTCGTCGGCCCATTTTTTTGAGGCTTGTGGGCCTGTTTAATGGTCTGCTGGGTCAGTTGTTACTGCTGATTTCCCTTCTATTAACACGATTATAGACTGTAGCAAGCACAAATGCATGCATACTTAGTGAAACACTTATACAATGTCTCTTTAGAAGTTCAAAACTGCCCTATTTGCAGACGTGGGCCACTTTTTTAGCTATTTGATTTGCTAATGGGTGGCCACTTTTATGTTGGTACCCGGGCCTATTTTTTGTCCCAGTCTGATCCTAAATGTAGTCTAGCAACTTAGGTATCGAGCTGTATGTCATTGGCTTACAGATTTACGGACAAGTGGGGCACCAAGAATTCCAGGAAAAGGTTTAATATAATAGTGGGATACTTCACATAGGATGGGGGCCAGAAGGTTTAGAATCAGACATACGTTTGTTGGTCTGAGAGGAAGAAGTGATCCAGTTCCATAGGTGTCAAACAATGCGCATGTGAGTCAAGAGAGTAATTGTAGGATAACTCCAGGCCCTGTCAAGTAAGTATTTGTGTTTTATCAACACTTTTCCAGATAGATTTACCAGCCAAGAAAGACATTTGCTAGCAATAGGACTTTCCGGTTGACATAGCCCTTCAGCCCTGGACTAGGCCTAGATTCTGGAGAATCCGTATTGCAGCAGCCTGCCATGTGAGAAGAGAATGCTATATTGCCCAGTGTCGAGACAGGCCCGTGGTCAGGAGTACAAAGGACAATACCCAGCTGACAGACACCGGCATGAAGACTGCCTACGAGCCACATGAATCTTGTATTGTAGCCCAAATGGCCAGAACAAACTCAAAAAGCATCTGTGTTATCAGTGGTTAAAGACCCGCAGAGAAGGATTCGACCACCGTAACTGTGGGGAGCCTACATAGCCCAGGATATCTACTATCAGCCCTGATCCCAGTGAACTCTGTATCCTTCGCGTTCTGATCCTATAGGGACACAGAGGGTTTTCCTCTTGACCCCAGTTCACATCATGTCCCATTGGCTATGGTCATTGGCTTTTTGCATGTTGTGGTAGTACCCTTATGTCATATTTCAGTTCTCAGCCCCATCCAGTGAACTTGTGAATCTAGTGTGTATATCAAGTTCTGTTGGTGCAGCTATCAACCTAAATTTTTCATGACAAGCCAGTTTAGAAATATAGTCTGTGAAGCTTGGCACCTTATTGTACAAACTTGTGAGTGTCAGTCTAATTTCAACATGAGTGTCCCCTCGACAAAGTTTGACCAGTGGGATTCTGTAACTGGTCTAAACTGTATGCTTTGAGTATACCAAAATACTGGACCTCTGGTAGCCCCTTTAACTCACAATATGGCATATGAACTGGAGAATTGTCACTCTAAATGAAATGTTATGTCATGTAATAACAATTAAGCACAGACTATACCAAAGGGGGTGATGGACGGAGCGTTAGAGCAAATCAAACACTCACCCCCAGTCAACTGATCTGGGTTTAATCCATCATCATTCTTTAGCTCACTCCACCACCCCAGTTCAGACATGGCCATATGCAAATCAGTCTGACCCTGTGCCTCATGGGAACAGGCCAGCCCAAACTGCCAAGCCATGTCTTCCCTGGACCGGAAACAAGCATCCTGGGACCGATTTCGGGTTCATAACCCTCATCAGCCAGGCTATCTTGAATCCAGTGGCAAAGTGAGCAAGGGACCCACGTCTGGGCATACCCTGCCAACTTAAGGCAAACAAAGCGATACCAAAGGGGATGATGGACGGAGCGTTAGAGCAAATCAAACACTCACCCCCAGTCAACTGATCTGGGTTTAATCCATCATCATTCTTTAGCTCACTCCACCACCCCAGTTCAGACATGGCCATATGCAAATCAGTCTGACCCTGTGCCTCATGGGAACAGGCCAGCCCAAACTGCCAAGCCATGTCTTCCCTGGACCGGAAACAAGCATACTGGGACCGGTTTCGGGTTCATAACCCTCATCAGCCAGGCTATCTTGAATCCAGTGGCAAAGTGAGCAAGGGACCCACGTCTGGGCATACCCTGCCAACTTAAGGCAAACAAAGCGATACCAAAGGGGATGATGGACGGAGCGTTAGAGCAAATCAAACTCTCACCCCCAGGCAACTGATCTGGGTTTAATCCATCATCATTATTTAGCTCACTCCACCACCCCAGTTCAGACATGGCCATATGCAAATCAGTCTGACCCTGTGCCTCATGGGAACAGGCCAGCCCAAACTGCCAAGCCATGTCTTCCCTGGACCGGAAACAAGCATCCTGGGACCGGTTTCGGGTTCATAACCCTCATCAGCCAGGCTATCTTGAATCCAGTGGCAAAGTGAGCAAGGGACCCACGTCTGGGCATACCCTGCCAACTTAAGGCCAACAAAGCGATACCAAAGGGGATGATGGACGGAGCGTTAGAGCAAATCAAACACTCACCCCCAGTCAACTGATCTGGGTTTAATCCATCATCATTCTTTAGCTCACTCCGCCACCCCAGTTCAGACATGGCCCTATGCAAATCAGTCTGACCCTGTGCCTCATGGGAACAGTCCAGCCCGAACTGCCAAGTATGGGTATGCCCAGACGTGGGTCCCTTGCTCACTTTGCCACTGGATTCAAGCTAGCCTGGCTGATGAGGGCTGTTAGCCCGAAACCGGTCCCAGGATGCTTGTTAAGCACAGACTATAACAGAACGTTTGGCACTAAATGGCACTAAAGGAGGTAACATAACAGCTAGGGCAGGGCAGGACCAGGAGCGGCCCGTGCAGGTAAGATCTGTGGATCGATGGGGCCGGGTTGGGGGGGATTCGACAGACGACCACGAGGGAAAATGAAATAAATCATTAATTTTCCCTCATCATCGTCTGTCGAACTCCCGCCCCCCCCCCCACCCGGCCCCACTGCTCTTACCTGCATGGGCCGCTGCTGGGCAGGACTTATATTGGCTTTCACAATCGACTTTAGCTAACAAGCAGAAGGTAAGAAGATAAACTACTCTATGTGTACATTCTTATTGAATAATTGCCAAAAAGTTACAAAATGAAAAGTCACTGGCAAAGAGAGTTGTTTTTGTGGTTGGGTCGCACATGTACGCAGCATCACCCAACCAACATGCATGCACTTAAATAGATGACATTTACATGCACATTTGAAGACAATACAACACACCTTCAGACACATACAACTTAGACTGCTAAACCAACTTTCACCCATGCACAGAGACCCCTTGACGTTCAATCGCACGTACACAAAGATCACAAGAAATGTAGGTGTCCGTGCATTCAGACCTATACACAGAAGCTTTCTCTCTCTCACTTTCCCTCTCTCTTTCTCTCTGTCTTTCTCTCTCTCATCTCTCTCTGAGTGTCTATCTCTTTCCCTCTATCACACAAACCACGCATACCCTCATGTTTGGAAGAATACTCTGAATCTATGTATACCTTTGGCACTGGCCCAATGGATATGAAACCATCTGAAGTTACTGTGAGCTAATGGCTCAGATGTATGATCAGTCTAGGAAGAGTGTAGCAGCCCACAGCCCAGACAGTGGCGCAAAAATAGCCCTGCAGCCCTCACGGTCTGGGGGGCCCGAGCTTCAGGGGCCCCCTCCAGCACTGTGCACGGCCTGAAAGCTCCTGACTGGGTCTGGAGCATGGGGGTCTGGGGGCTCCATGTTCTTTGCAGGGGGGCCCCTCAAGTTTTGTTACACCACTGAGCCCAGACCTTTGCTCCAGACCATTTGGGATTGCCCTCTAAGAAGTGTGGTGACCTTTTGGGCCCAGTAATGCTGGAACAATTTTCAGACTGTTGGTGCTGCCAGCAATGTTGCATCACTGAACTAATTAACAAACAGCATATTTTCCATTGAAATGACCACTGAATTTGCACAGACATACAGTTTTATTGGAAAAACTAGACAATGTACAAATGATAATTTGTGGAAATTGGGTTTCAGCAAATATTTATTATTTGCACATCAACAAGTATAGTGTCTTCATTTGTTTTCATCCTATTAATATCTTTGTTTCCATCACACTTCACAATTCGAAAAAAAGGTCTTCATTTGTGCTTTCTTAACTGGTTATTTATTTTGAAATAGTTATACAGTTCCCTTATAGGTCTGTAAATGTTGCAGTGTTAGAAGAAAAACAACATCCTATACCCTTTCCTTTCACACCATGAAGTTTATCATATAGTTCACTTTACAAAATCCTAAAATTTTAAAGTTAGGGAAAAAAGTAAACACCTGTCTTCATTTTAAAAGAATAAGCAGCAATTTTTCAGAGAACTGGACTGACATTTGACCACTCTGTATGAACAGCACAGCAAATGTAAAAAGATTTGTTTTTTAAATTTCACATCATCTTTAATGCTCGCTCACTTTCTGAACTCCGGCATGGTTATTTTTGCACCCCTACTCCCAGCACCTATGCTACTGCAGATGACGGAGGAGTTGATCAAAGACATTTGCATCACATTAAATGGGCATCTGCCACACAATGGTACTTGTTTTGGTAGAACAGTTCTTGCTTCAGTGAATTATTCTGTAATCCAGTTGTTTTCCAATAAGCATAGCTGTGTCTGCAGCAATGTTGTCTCAGTGTCCATCCGTCTGTGTCTCCTTGGCACATCCTCACCTAAGGAGTGACTGGGATGAGGAAGCGGGACCACGTGATCATTCCTGCATTATTTACTGGCAATCTTCATCTCACGATTTACACTTTTCCTTGTGTCTGGCCTAAATTTACACTCTACCTTGGACCCAGCTTCTAAATTATCCCTGGTGATGTTTCTTTGCCACTTTAGCAGGACATTCTAGAGAACAGAGTGACAGTCTTTGCACACTCTTCTTGCATGTAGGTTTTGTTTTTTGATACACATAAATGTGAAGTGGGAAATGTCTAACAGGTGTCAGGCTTAAGTAATTAAAGACTGAAAAAAAGAAGATGCTGAGTGGAATGAAGATTATTACATAGCAGTTTTGACAACTCCTAATAAATAATCATCCAACATTGTGTTAACGGAATTGACCTACTTCCTTCTA
Source organism: Calotriton arnoldi (assembly GCA_963921515.1). NCBI lineage: Eukaryota > Metazoa > Chordata > Amphibia > Caudata > Salamandridae > Calotriton > Calotriton arnoldi. The sequence continues at coordinate 119,385 of CAWUFW010019111.1, read as the reverse complement.
CACGTGCAAAGTTCTAAACACGTGGCTTTTTTGCAAAAGATGAGACAGTTAAAAGTCAGAGAATAGGGTAATCTTAAAATGAACAGCATTAAAGTTCCAGTTAAATTAGAATATACCAAATAATACCAGAGACATCTCTGTAATCAAACTTTGAACCTAATAACTTTATTGGAATTTGTTAGAATTTCTACATTAATTTTACCATTCAGGAACCCTGTAAAAAGTTGTATTGTCGTTTTTTCCCCTCATACTATCCATTTCTGTGTGGTGCTTAAAACAACGTGTTTGTTTTCAAGCTCTAACAATTTTGTAAGGTCTGTTTTTGAGGCAAAATGTTTTTCTCAGGTTTTGTCAGGTGTGGCTTTAGGGATCAGATTTTAAGTTTTCCTGCAACCATAATTAACAATTTAGCCATCTGACTCACATCTCCTTGAAACTTATAATTGCAAGTCATGACATAACTTGGCAAAGAAACCGTTTACAGCAACATAGCTGCATTGTTCTGGTGAAGGCAAAGTCTATAGTACTTGAGGTGTTGTTATCACCACCTCCATAACTGCCCTGCCATAAAATCTTATCAATAGTTATTATTTACAGACCTTGTGAGCTACTACCTGTTCTTATGGTTATGTAATGCATGTAACACTGTTAGACAAATAACATTTAATTAGAGTATGATTGGCAAGCTTTCATTAACCAAACAAAAGGAACACAAAAATATCACATACATCAGATATCTGTATTTATACTTTAATATTTTTCATGGTTTCTGAGCCATTATTTAATGATACATCAATTTCTTTTTAAATGCCACATTTACAGCTGTGTGTATTTTTTCTAAAATAACTAATTCTTTAAAAAAAAACTGTTCATAGTAGTTTGATTTAAATACTTAATTGCTATTATAGCTTCAGATGATCAGTAGGGAGGCATCTGACCACTGTACATACATAGCAAATATTTTAATAATTTCTTTAACTAATTTGAAATAGCACATTTATAGCAATACTCACATAGCGCACCAATAGCAGAATAAAGAGTGTTGCAGTAAAGCAGGAGTAAATATAACCTTTTGAAATTTGTAGAAATTTGTTACCTCAAAACATAGTCTGTATGTTTCTATATCCTTCAGCCAGCACCAGGTTCTCTACAACATAAGGTGCCATTATACATTGGAGTCCCTGCAGTATTCAGCACCTGGCACATGGGTGTGCAAGCTGGCACATGGTTCAAAGGACAAGAGGTCTCTCCATCATACTGAAGCGCCTGACCTAGTATTGCAGGCACCAAGTGGCCATCATTAAGGAACAATTCCTGTGAATAGCTACCTACCAGTCATCATGTTGGCTTGTGAATGACGGTGATCCCATTAGAGTGAATGACAGAGAAACCATCTGAGGATGTTTTCTTCATGTTTTGATCCTAACTTCCCTATACACAGCCACCTATCTGTTTCTTTCAGAGAAGTACCAAGGTGGCATCTGAAGAGGTTTGCCCATACCATCCCTCTCAGGTAACAAGATTGAAGATAATGTTGGCTCAGAGACTGTACTGTGACAGTGGGCAGTACAACTTCAAAAGCAATGAGGTGTAAAGGAGCATGTGTGATCATCCCAATTTCTATGATTAAAGGAGAGGGTAATATACATCACTATTAAACAGAGCATGATGTCAATCCATTATGATAAAGATCAAAGGCCCTTAGCTGCTACATACATTGGCTGTGATGGTAAAAACAGAAGGCAGGAGGCATCCCGTTGCCTCAAAAGACAAAAAACAAAAAGAGTAAGATAATAACTTTATATGTGATATGCATCTAGAAACAGAGAGTGCCCTACTTGTAAGAGGACATCACTGAAATCCTAACACATAAAAAAAAAACTTCTGGATATAAATGATGGTTGCAAAGGAAGACCCACAGCATTCCCTGGCATTAAACCCACTATCTTTGGAGTTCTTTCAATTGCAGATGTCTCATCAGCACGGACTCCCAGCGCTTCCAAACGTCCGTCAAGTTTCAGAGTTGAGTATGACCTTAAATCATGATCAGATTGGCCATCCAATATAGGGTTAATGGTCCACTTCCATTTATGGGGGCATGAACGTCATGAAGTATTGACACGGTAATTGCAGCAGTATTTCAATAAAACATCATTATAAGGTCACTAAGAAGCAGATATATAGCTTGAGCACATTGAGGAGACTGTCTATTTTCACACTGACACGGTACCCTAACTTTGAATGTGAATTCCCTTTGCCTACAATTGTTATTGGAAACTTTTTGGACAACATGGGCCATAGCAGAATTTTCACTGGAATTTCATCCTCTAAATTGACTTCTTACATGTTGGTGAGTCACTGTGACAAAGAGAAATCTGCCACCGTGGTGGTGAACTCTAAGTATGGAAAATTATCCACCAACAATGTGGTGTCAGATTAAAATTCAATACAATGGTGTACAAAATATCCACCAGCCAACCTCCATATTAGAACCCAAGTCTTAAAAAGAATAAAACAAAGGTCAAGGCAAAATGCACGATGAAATATAAACTCAGGAAACTTCCTCAAAAATCTAAGAAAAAGTTGATAATGCCAGGAACAAGTGTATCTGAACAGATCATACCAGATCTGCAGAATAAAATATTACTTAAATCTGAATTTGGCAGATAAATGGCAACATAATTTTTAAAGCAATGTTGGGCATTGTGCTTCTTATCAAAGAATTAATGCTACTCAGATTTAAATACCACTCTAAATATGCTGTGGGTTCTCCCTTACTGCATGGAAGATTTTCTAATATTTAGAACTGAGAGGAACATCCATAATAAACAACTATACACAATTTCAAATTTTACAAAGAGGTAAATATGGAAATCTGTTCACTAACATGGTTGGGGTAGTAGGCAGGACACCAGATTTTAATCACAAATAACAGCACATGGTTGACCCCTTGTTCCACACTTAGGGGCTCATTGCGATGGTGGAACGATCGCCACCACCAAGCCGGCGGCGGCAATCGTTCCGCCATCGTAAGGAGATTTACCCACCGCCATATTAGGATGGCGGTGGGTATCGCGGCGGACGCAAAGTCCGTCCGCCGCTTTTTCGCCGGTGGCAATCGTTACGATTGCCTGCCGGGCGGAGCTGGGCCACTAATATGGTGGTGGTGCCTAGCAGGCACCGTCCGCCATATTAGGATCAGGGTATTGGACAGGCCTTTCAATGGCGGCGATGCCGCCATGGAAAGGCTGGTGGGGATTGGCTTTGGGGGCCCATTGCGGGCCCCCCAGTGGGGTGAGGGGTGCACTGGGGGGGTACCGCAGTTCCATGTACCACGTGGCAGGCACCACGTGGTGCCTGCCACGTGGTGCAGGGAAATGCTGTACATGCTCTTTTACCATTGCGGACGGGGCTGCTTTAGTCCCTAATGTTAAAAGGCCAGGATGCGCCCGCCAGTATGGCGGGGGCATCCTAATTGCACTGGTGGGACCGCCGCACGTCTGGCGGTCGGTCCCATCACCGTTATGATGGCTGGCGGACTGATGTCCGCCCTCCATCATAGTGAGCCCCATAGCTCTTAACATCCTCTTATTTGCTGCTCAGGCACTACACTAAGGACAAGAAGCGAAAACCTCAGGCTATAAATAGGTCTCTTAAAGCCCTATTAACTTTTTGTCCTAGCCACTGCCTTCATGACCTCTTCAAACACAATTAGTAAGTGCTGTTTGAGGTGTACCAATGGGCAATCCAAGAGTTGCAGATGTTAGTACTTCATAGATATACTTATAAATGGCATTGGGAATCAAATGGCATGTGCAAAGGCCAGCAGTAACATTGTTACTGCAGGTAACTTTACAGGTAGTTCTGCAAAGACCTGTATCCTGAGGAAATACAGAGAGGTAACCATACTTCTGTTATAGAGTATTATTTTTAGCCTTTTCCAGACCTCTAGACAAGGCAAAAGGCATTGGGGAAGAAGATTAGAAAATAGATACAGTAGTCGTAATTCTCTTTGTACATCATAGGAATGTTCATTGAAATCATAAACCTGAATATTAAAATTCACTGTTCATTCCCACTAATGTAGTGGTACATTCATACAATACCATTATTTCCAAGAGGGAGAAACACATTTTGTTTGTTTTGGCTTAATTTTTGCCAGGCAGTTCCACATGAATTGTCGAAGATACTGAGTTAATGGTAAAAAAACATACACTGCAAATCTCTAGAAACTAGAGTCGCAGGGGATTGTTGTAATCTGTTATTCTAAGCAATGAAAAAGTAGAATGGATTAAAATACTGTGGTTAATTTTGAAGTATGCATGTTGTACTCTTTTAAATATTTGTCTGAAATCACAAATATCCATTCTATTTGACTTACACATCACAATTGAATCCTTGCGAATTTTATATAAGTCCCACATTAACAGAGGTGATTCTTCATGGACAAGAAATAATAGCTGAATACACCCATTTTTCAATCCACTTCCAAAGCATAATTAGGCTATATCTGCTCTGCAGGTGAACTGTAGAAGAATGCAGATTTTGGGGATTTTTTGTATGGTCAAATTTTGTGCGGTTCTCCCTGGCAAATGTGGCCCAAAGAGAACTATACAAATCACTATTTATCTGCAATTTGCACTTCATCTCAGGATTAATATTTATTTATTTATTTTTAGTGTTTTCTATAGCGTGAACAAGACCCTGAATAGGGTATCAGAGCGCTTCACAGTACAGAGCAACAAATACAAGACAGTTTAGTAGGGTCCTACAGATAGATATCTGGCATATATGAAGTTCGGAAAAGTACAAATCGATATTGACATACTAAGTGGAACCACGACTGAACTAGACACTAGGCCTAGAGCCTCTAGAAGTGCTTGGACCACAAGGAACCACCCAAGGTAGTGACACAGGGGACCCACGGGAGACGCGTGCAGTGTAAATACACAACCGCGATACGCCGTTAACTTCTATGGAGAAAGTCGGGATCGGGAAAATAGAGGAAAGGGACACTTAAAAGAGGACTAGGACAAAACCCTTTGAGATCTAGGACTTTGAAGAGTCTCTACCCATGGGAGCACCGGAGTACTCGTGTTACCTCACCCAGGGAAGCCGGGTGCATAGGTGCCTTTCGGGGTCGGGTTTCGTCGTCGATTCGAATGGCGATCTGCTGCAAAGTGCTGCTGGCGGCCAAGAGAAAAGTGTCCGGGTGGATCCAAGAGTGGATCGGAGTTCTGGTGAACCTGAAAGCAGAGGGGACAGAGTCTGGGTCACTAGCCAGTGACCAGGAAGGCGATGGACAGATGCCCACCGATGTCGAGTGCTTCAGGTGCGTTGATGGTCGTCTTGACTCTTCAGCCACGAGGTCCGGGAGGCGTTGTCGGCAACCAGGAGCAGGATTCGGGCTGGTACACAATGTTTGTCGAGTGCTGAGGTGTTGGCGACCGAATTGGACCCAACAAGCCTTGACAACGGCAAGTCTCGATTAAGATGTAGATCGTCGATGGTGCAGACCAGCAAGGTCTGTGGAACTCACCCAGCGAGGGTAAGTGAGGGCAGACCTGGAGCAACGAGGATGCCAAGTAAGAAAAGGATTGGCCTTCGTTAAGGGCTACTAGCCAACGGGCTAGCAACCACGAAGGAGCCTCGTGACGCCGCACGTGGAGCTGGCTTACAGGACACTCGTGGAGTGGGGGCCAGTGATCTTCGGTGCAGGTGGTGCTGGAGGCTAGGGCTACTCGGAGCCCAAAGCACGACGTCTTGGAAGACCCAGAAGAGGATGCACTTGCAAATGTGCTCGGTGTCCAGGGGTCACGGTCTCAAGTCACCCACGATAGCCACGGGCCTCAGCTTTGCTGGGGACTCAGGGTAGCCTCGGGAAGTCTGAGAATCCACCTCTGGTGATGCGATGACTTCGGCGTCCAACGGGAGCTTCAGAAATGCGAACCGGACAGATGCTTCTTTGGTGCCTGCCAAGCAGGGAGTCACTCCTTGACCCCAAGGGAGATTCTTCAGTCCTCTAATCTTGTCGTAGAGCGTCGAAGGTCCAGGATTCAGTTTCAGAGTTTCGTCCAGGTATAATCTAAAGTCCTAAGGACTGGGTTCCTACCTTTATTCTAAAAATAGGGGTTGGACTACTCTGTGGCCCCACCTATGGGTGGGTCAGGGCAGAGGGGTGGCTACACCCCTTTCCCTTTGTCCAGTTCGCGCCAAAGCAGGGGCTGCAAGCCCCTGATCCGGTTTGAACTGGGGTATGCACAGGGACACCAAATGTGCCCCCAGTGCAGGACTTCAAAGCACCCGAAAGTGCTCCCGCCCAGCCCCAATACACATTATCCTGTCTGGGGAGGTGGTCACACCTCCCTGGGACAGGAAACCTATTGTCCAGGCCTCCCTGCCGGAGTTTCGTCCAGCAGCAGGAGGCCAGACTCGTGTCTGTGGCAGCAGCATCCATTTTGTGATGCCAGGGCTCTGGAAAGAGTTTACCGGACTAGTCAGAGTTAACATGTCTTTCCCTCTAGAAGGGTGGAATGCTACCCCCGCCGCCAGTATTGGCGGGGGGGTAGTATTCCAAGATGTTTGACACCAAACACGACATATTTAGGTGCAGCCATTCCAAAGTTAGCATTTTACCGCGAGGATATAATGCGCTTAAGAGTATATGGTCAGGCTGCACTACAAACAGCATCAGAGATGGTCTCCGAACGCTGTAGAGGGCCCTGCTCATGCAGGGGCACCCTCTCACATAGGAACCACGCACTCTGCCTTTAGGATTGATAAGGCCTGCCTTAGGAGTGACTTATAGGTTTATATGTGTGTATGTATTTCGTGATATAGGTAACCTATATCACAGTAAGGGGTGCATGCACCACCTTACCCAGGCTGCAGTAGCAGACCTGTGGTGTCAGTTTGGATGGCCTTCCAGGGGTGGCATAATACATGCTGCAGCCCCTGGCAGGCCTCTGAGGTACCTATGCCCTTGGTACATAGTATACCATATACTAGGGACTTATAAGGGCACTCCAGATCCCAATCAGTGATGTGCCTAAGGCACATGGAAACCATTTTAGAGAGGAAGCAGCTAGGCTGGGGTTCTGATTAGCAGGGCCCCAGCCAGACTAATGTCGAAAAACAGTGAAGCATCAGCAAAAAGTGGGGTACCCATGTGAAGCAGATCCTACTCTCCTACACAACCCCCCCAAACGTAGGGACATTAAACTAACCTTGCCCAGTTAAGTCTTCATGTTCTAAGTGGAAATACCTAGAGAGTCCATCTGCATTCGCATGGTTACTCCCAGGCCTATGTTCCACTGTAAAGTCCATCCCCTGTAGGGAAATGGACCACCTAAGCAGTTTGGGGTTTTCACCCTTCATTTGTTTTAGCCATAAGAGGGGCTTATGGTCTGTCTGAACCAGGAAGTGTGTACCAAACAAGTATGGCCTCAACTTCTTCAGAGCCCAGACCACAGCAAAGGCCTCCCTCTCTATGGCTGACCAACGTTTCTCTCTAGGGGTCAGCCTTCTGCTAATAAAAGCTACTGGCTGATCCTGACCTTCTTCATTCAATTGTGACAGTACAGCCCCTACCCCCAATTCAGATGCATCAGTTTGAACAATGAACTTCTTGGAGTAATCAGGACTCTGCAGAATTGGAGCAGTGTACATGGCCTGCTTGAGGTCATCAAATGCCTTTTGACAGCTAACTGTCCACTGAACCTTTTTGGGCATTTTCTTAGAAGTTAAGTCATTCAAGGGTGTCACTATTGATCCATACCCCTTGACAAATCTCCTATAGTACCCAGTCAGGCCTAAGAAGGCTCTCACCTGAGTCTGGGTAGTGGGAGCAGTCCAGTCCATGATGGTCTGGATCTTGCTCTGCAAAGGTTGAACCTGGCCTCCACCCACAAGGTGGCCCAGGTACACAACCTGACTCTGCCCTATCTGGCACTTAGTGGCCTTGATAGTCAGGCCTGCCTTTTGCAGGGCCTGTAAAACATTCCTGAGGTGGACCAGGTGATCCTCCCAGGTGGAGCTAAAGACAGCAATATCATCTAGATAAGCTGCACTATAGGCCTCCAGTCCTGTGAGAACTGTATTCACCAACCTCTGGAAAGTGGCAGGTGCATTCTTCAGACCAAAGGGCATTACCACAAATTGATAATGCCCACTAGGGTATTGGATGGGCATCAGTCCTAGTGACTGCATTGAGACCCCTGTAGTCCACACAAAACCTCATCTCTCTTTTTCCACCACTGGTGTGAGGTTTCGGTACTAGGACTACTGGACTAGCCCAAGGACTATCTGAGGGTTCAATTACTCCCAATTCCAACATTTTCTGGACTTCAGTCCTGATACAGTCCCTGACATGGTCAGGTTGCCTATAAATCTTGTTTTTAATAGGCAGACTGTCCCCAGTGTCCACTTCATGAGTGCACCAGGTGGTCTGACTGGGTGTCAGTGAAAACATATGTCGAAACTGATTGAGGACTTGCCTGCAATCAGTTTGTTGCTGGGTAGTGAGGCTGCCTGCCAAGGCTACACCATCAACTGACCCATCGTCAGGGTTCTGTGAGAGCAGGTCAGGGATTGGGTCACTCTCTTCCTCCTGCCCTTCATCAGTAGCCATGAGCAAGCCCATGTCTGCCCTGTCCACATATGGTTTTAACCTGTTGACATGGAGAACCCTGTGGGGACTCCTGGGTGTTCCTAGGTCCACTAAATAAGTGACCTCACCCTTCTGCTCAACAATAGTGTGGGGTCCACTCCATTTATCCTGGAGAGCTGCTGGGGCCACTGGCTCCAAACACCCACACCTTCTGTCCTGGCTGGTAAACAGTCAGAACAGCCTTTTGGTCATGCCAGGCCTTTTGAAGTTCCTGGCTAGCCTCAAGGTTTTTGGTTGCCTTTTTCATGTACTCAGCCATCCTGGAGCGGAGACCAAGTACATAGTCCACTATATCTTGCTTTGGGGGCTTGAGAGGTAACTCCCATCCTTCCTTCACCAAGCACAGTGGACCCCTCACAGGGTGGCCAAACAGAAGTTCAAAAGGGCTGTAACCAACCCCTTCTGAGGCACCTCCCTATATGCGAATAAAAGGCAGGGCAAGAGTATGTCCCATCTACGCCTAAGCTTTTCTGGGAGCCCTTTAATCATGCCCTTCAAGGTTTTGTTGAATCTCTCAACTAAACCATTGCATTGTGGGTGATAGGGTGTGGTGAACTTATAAGTCACTCCACACTCCTTCCACATTGCTTTTAAGTACCCAGACATGAAGTTAGCACCCCTGTCTGATACTACCTCCTTAGGAAAGCCCACTCTTGAGAAGATTCCCAGGAGGGCCCTTGCCACCACAGGTGCTGTAGTGGTCCTGAGGAGAATAGCTTCTGGGTACCTGGTGGCATGATCCACTACCACCAGGATAAACCTGTGCCCAGAGGCTGTTTGGGGATCCATGGGACCAACAATGTCAATCCCTACCCTTTCAAAGGGCACCCCCACCACAGGTAGTTGTATCAGGGGGCCTTTGTAGTGCCACCTGCTTTGCCACTGGCTTGGCAGGTTACACAGGAGCGACAAAACTCCTTACTGTCTTCAGACATGTGGGGCCAGTGAAAGTGAGGGACAATTCTGTCCCAAGTCTTGTTCTGGCCCAGGTGACCTGCTAAGGGAATATCATGGGCTAGGGTCAATAGGAAGCCCCTGAACTTCAAAGGTATTACCAACCTCCTGGTAGCACCAGGCTTGGGGTCTCTACTCTCTGAGTACAGGAGTCCATCATCCCAATACACTGTATGGGGACCACTAGCTTTCCCAGCAGCCTCAGCAGCAGCTTGCTGTCTGAGGGGTTCAAGGGAGGGGCAGCTCTGCTGCTCCTGGCTCAGATCTGCCCTAGAAGGTCCCCCTGTCCCCAAGAACTCAACCTGGTCAGGTTCAAGTTCCTCTGGGGCAGTTCCTTCTTCAGGGCTGAGATCATCCCCTCAAGGGACTGATCTTCCTCCTGAGCCAAGGGGAAGGCACTGCCTTAACCCTACTACTCCTCCTCTTGGAAGGCACTTGGTCCATTCTTCCAGAATCCAAGGCCTGTTCAGTGCTAGACATTTTGGCTTGTGACCTGGTCACAGCAAACACATCTGCAGGGATCCCCAGCATTTCTGCATGGGTCCTGAGCTCCACTTCTGCCCAAGCAGAAGTCTCTAAGTCATTGCCAAGCAAGCATTCGACTGGTAGGTTTGCACTTACCACAACCTTCTTAAGGCCAGTTACCCCTCCCCATGAGAAGTTAACAACTGCCAGAGTATGGTCTGTTCTGACATTGCTAGCATTGGTCACTTGGTACATTTCACCAAGCATAACTTGCCCAGGTAGCACAAGGTCTTGTGTCACCATTGTGACACTTGCCCCTGTGTCCCTAAATGCCAAAGCCTCACGTCCATTGATTAAAGGCTGTTGTCTGTACTTGCCCAGATTACTGGGACTCACAGTGGAGGTCACATCCATGCCTCCATCACAGACTAACACAGCCTGAGTCAGTTCCCTGACTAAGTCAGAGCCCAACTCAGTTCCCAGGGTGAACCCTACTAAACCCTTTGCTGGAGCACTTCCACCAACTGTACTAGGGGGAACAGGTGCCTTAGGGGCATTGGTGGGTGCTGGACTGGAGTCTTTGGACTTGGTGCAATCACTGGTCCAGTGGGTCTTTTGCTTACAGACCTTGCACCATGGTTTTCTTTGGCCTTTACCTTTGGTAGACTGGGAATCCCCACCAGAAGAAGATTTTTGGGGGCCTGATGAAGACTTTTGATCTTTACCCTTCTCCCCACCCTTGTCAGAGTTCTTAGCATCTTGCTTCTTGGTTTCCCCACCTTGGTTCTGTACCTTCTGCTTCACCCTGGTTCTGACCCATTTGTCTGCCTTCTTTCCCAATTCTTGGGGAGAGGTCAGATCAGAGTCTACCAGGTATTGATGCAACAGCTGATTTTGACAGTTATTAAGAATCTGCTCCCTCATTATCAGATTATACAATCCTGAGAAGTCACACACCTTACTGCCCATCAACCAGCCTTCCAGAGCCTTGGCAGAACAATCCACATAGTCTACCCAGTCTTGAGTCTGTGCTTTTGGGTGTCTCTGAACTTCAACCTGTACTGTTCAGTGGTTAGGCCAAACCCATCAATAAGAGCACTCTTCAAGACCTTGTAATTATCAGCATCCTCCTCTCTAACAGTGAGGAGCTTATCTCTACCTTTGTCAGCAAAGGAGAGCCACAAGATTGCTGCCCACTGCTCCTGAGGGACCTTCTGTACTTTACAGGCCCTCTCTAAAGCAGTTATCCATTTGTGGATATCATCCCCACTCTGGTAGGGAGGGACAATCTTGCTCAGGTTCCTATGGTCATAGGACCTTTCCCTGTCTCTAGGGACATGGCTGCCACCATGGGACTCTAGTCCCAACTTTCTTCTCTCTCTAAGGAGATCTAGGGATTCCCTATCTAAAGCCAATTGCTTTTTTCTGATCTCCAGCTGAGTTTCCTCATACTGTACCAGTCTGGTTCTCCTCTCATGAGAGGATTCCCTCCTGTGAGATGAGACAGAGCTCCCTATAGAGGTGCCAGAGTGGTTAGACTCCTGAGAAGGAGATCTAGACTTCCTGGGCACACTCTTAATCCTTCCTGGGGGACAAAGAGGGCATCATCTTGATCATCCTCATCATCATCCACAGGAGGGATTTGGTTTTCCAGGTCAGGGTCATTGTCACCCTCCTGGCCAGTTTCAGAGGGGGCTGGGGGTATTGGTACCCCTAGCGTCCTCCTCTTCTCCTGCCCCACCCTCAGCTCCTACCCCTTCAGTCCCTACAGGCTTACTAAGGTCATAAGCCACCAACAACTCCTTGAGGTGTTGGGTGGTGGGGCTTTGGCCTGTCCTTATTTTTCTCAAGTTACATAAAGCTCTCAATTCCAAGAATGGGAGTGTATCATACTTGGAGGGTGGAAGCTCAATGGCTTCCTGCAAGGATTCTTTGGATCCTGCCCTTAAAGACATTACTAGTGTGGTGTGGTGTATGCACTACCTACTCTAGTGTGGCCTACTAAACTCTCTTGAGTTGTAGAAAGGGTTGTGCTATCCCTTAACACACAACTCTAAGTTCAGTAGAACTTACTGTTATTCTAAGCTTAAATTATATGTACCTTAGGTACCTTTAGTGGTTTTCAGTTGATCAATTCAATTGAGATTATCTGGTAAAACAATAGCAAGCTGGAATCCCACACGCTGCACACCAATGTGAGAAGTTGGCCTGGCATATGCTGTCCACTAATTATAGTGGGCACCTTGCACCAGTCCAAACAACCCCTTATTGGAGATAGGTTAAAGACAACCTTATTGAAAGCTATCCTAGTGGTAGCTATGGAGAGCAGCCTTCAGGCTAAGTCTTGAAGGAATGTAAAGCAGCTTGTTTTACCAGTCTATAATCTCTTGAGTGATCAAATGAAAGAGCACCACACCAGGTATATATTCAAAATATATGTATTTATTAGCTAAACACACCCCTCTAGTCTCTTTATGAGGCTAGAGTTCAAGTACATAAGTTATAAGATATTAAATCACAGTAATAGCACAAATACACGTTTGGGCCCTAGGGGCGTACCAAACCATATACCAATAAAGTGGTATGCGAACCACGACTGAACTAGACACTAGGCCTAGAGCCTCTAGAAGTGCTTGGACCACAAGGAACCACCCAAGGTAGTGACACAGGGGACCCACGGGAGACGCGTGCAGTGTAAATACACAACCGCGATACGCCGTTAACTTCTATGGAGAAAGTCGGGATCGGGAAAATAGAGGAAAGGGACACTTAAAAGAGGACTAGGACAAAACCCTTTGAGATCTAGGACTTTGAAGAGTCTCTACCCACGGGAGCACCGGAGTACTCGTGTTACCTCACCCAGGGAAGCCGGGTGCATAGGTGCCTTTCGGGGTCGGGTTTCGTCGTCGATTCGAATGGCGATCTGCTGCAAAGTGCTGCTGGCGGCCAAGAGAAAAGTGTCCGGGTGGATCCAAGAGTGGATCGGAGTTCTGGTGAACCTGAAAGCAGAGGGGACAGAGTCTGGGTCACTAGCCAGTGACCAGGAAGGCGATGGACAGATGCCCACCGATGTCGAGTGCTTCAGGTGCGTTGACGGTTGTCTTGACTCTTCAGCCACGAGGTCCGGGAGGCGTTGTTGGCAACCAGGAGCAGGATTCGGGCTGGTACACGATGTCTGTCGAGTGCTGAGGTATCGGCGACCGGATTGGACCCAACAAGCCTTGGCAACGGCAAGTCTCGATTAAGATGTAGATCGTCGATGGTGCAGAGCAGCAAGGTCTGTGGAACTCACCCAGCAAGGGTAAGTGAGGGCAGGCCTAGAGCAACCAGGATGCCAAGGAAGAAAAGGATTGGCCTTCGTTAAGGGCTACTAGCCAACGGGCTAGCGACCACGAAGGAGCCTCGTGACGCCGCACGTGGAGCTGGCTTACAGGACACTCGTGGAGTGGGGGCCAGTGATCTTCGGTGCAGGTAGTGCTGGAGGCTAGGGCTACTCGGAGCCCAAAGCACGACTTCTTGGAAGACCCAGAAGAGGATGCACTTGCAAATGTGCTCGGTGTCCAGGGGTCACGGTCTCAAGTCACCCACGATAGCCACGGGCCTCAGCTTTGCTGGGGACTCAGGGTAGCCTCGGGAAGTCTGAGAATCCACCTCTGGTGATGCGATGACTTCGGCGTCCGACGGGAGCTTCAGAAATGCGAACCAGACAGATGCTTCTTTGGTGCCTGCCAAGCAGGGGAGTCACTCCTTGACCCCAAGGGAGATTCTTCAGTCCTCTAATCTTGTCGTAGAGCGTCGAAGGTCCAGGATTCAGTTTCAGAGTTTCGTCCAGGTATAATCTAAAGTCCTAAGGACTGGGTTCCTACCTTTATTCTAAAAATAGGGGTTGGACTACTCTGTGGCCCCACCTATGGGTGGGTCAGGGCAGAGGGGTGGCTACACCCCTTTCCCTTTGTCCAGTTCGCGCTAAAGCAGGGGCTGCAAGCCCCTGATCCGGTTTGAACTGGGGTATGCACAGGGACACCAAATGTGCCCCCAGTGCAGGACTTCAAAGCACCCGAAAGTGCTCCCGCCCAGCCCCAATACACATTATCCTGTCTGGGGAGGTGGTCACACCTCCCTGGGACAGGAAACCTATTGTCCAGGCCTCCCTGCCGGAGTTTCGTCCAGCAGCAGGAGGCCAGACTCGTGTCTGTGGCAGCAGCATCCATTTTGTGATGCCAGGGCTCTGGAAAGAAGTTTACCGGACTAGTCAGAGTTAACATGTCTTTCCCTCTAGAAGGGTGGAATGCTACCCCCGCCGCCAGGATTGGCGGGGGGTAGTATTCCAAGATGTTTGACACCAAACACGACATGTTTAGGTGCAGCCATTCCAAAGTTAGCATTTTACCGCGAGGATATAATGCGCTTAAGAGTATATGGTCAGGCTGCACTACAAACAGCATCAGAGATGGTCTCCGAACGCTGCAGAGGGGCCCTGCTCATGCAGGGGCACCCTCTCACATAGGAACCACGCACTCTGCCTTTAGGATTGATAAGGCCTGCCTTAGGAGTGACTTATAGGTTTATATGTGTGTATGTATTTCGTGATATAGGTAACCTATATCACAGTAAGGGGTGCATGCACCACCTTACCCAGGCTGCAGTAGCAGACCTGTGGTGTCAGTTTGGATGGCCTTCCAGGGGTGGCATAATACATGCTGCAGCCCCTGGCAGGCCTCTGAGGTACCTATGCCCTTGGTACATAGTATACCATATACTAGGGACTTATAAGGGCACTCCAGATCCCAATCAGTGATGTGCCTAAGGCACATGGAAACCATTTTAGAGAGGAAGCAGCTAGGCTGGGGTTCTGATTAGCAGGGCCCCAGCCAGACTAATGTCGAAAAACAGTGAAGCATCAGCAAAAAGTGGGGGTACCCATGTGAAGCAGATCCTACTCTCCTACAGTGAGCATTTGTATAATTTTAATTCACTTTTACCCATGCTCCAAATCTCGGGTTTTGGCTCCCTAGAAGCATGAAAATGACTATAAACATGCTCATTTTAGCTCTAAAAGTTATGATCCACATACGAAAGTCAGAATTAGTTGAAAGCTGCAATATGTGGAAACTGACCCTTTTGGACCTCTCATAGGCATTTCCTCAGGTCGCGGGTCATCGATTGTTAGACCTGGCATCCTTGGCGTGGTTTCCCCTGACTTTTTGCCTCTACCTCCTGTATTTTTGACACTGCTTGATTTCGTTTTTGCTGGTTTAGATGCTTTGGGCACTTTGCCACTGCTGATCAGTGCCAAAGTGCAAGTGCTCCCTGAGTAAATTGTTATTGGGATTGGTTATCCATGATTGGTATATTTGTTTTACTAGTAGGTCCCTAGAAAAGTGTACTGAGTGTGCCAGGGCTGGTAATGCAAATGCTACTAGTGGCTTGCAGCACTGGTTGTGCCACCCACATGAGTAGATCTAAAATGGTGTCTCAGGCCTGCCACTGCAGTGCCTGTGCGCAGTTTGTTAACTGCCATGTTGACCTGGCCAGTGTACCCACTTGCCAGGCTTGACCTTTCCCTTTTCTTACACATTGGACACCCCTATGGTAGGCCCAAGGTACCCCCCTGGGCAGGGTGCAGCGTATGTGAAAGGTAGGACATGTACTAGTGTGGGTGACATATCCTGATAGTGAAATACTGCCAATTTCGTTTTTCACTATTGAAAGGCTATAATGCCCATAGGACAGAATGGGGAATACTGTGTAACATGTTTACCTGCATATCTTCCCATAGGGGCAAGATAGACATTTGAAATCTGGTATCCCTGAACTCAGAATTTAATAACACATCTTTTAGGGTGGATGGTTTTTATATTCAGTGTTTGGAAATAGCACTTTTAGAAAGTGGTTATTTTCTTTTTCAACCTTTCTGTGTGCCTCTGCCTGTTTGTGGATTGACTGTCTGGTTTGAGGGTTTGAGAGTGACAGGGGCTGGGGTTGCTCCAGGAGTCTGGGTGGGTCAGCACTATAGACCTTTCTGCATTTGGAGTGGTGGGAGGAGTAGCACCTGGGCCTGAATAGGTCTGTGCCTGCCTTCCACAATGCTGGCTCCACCACCTGCTGTCTGATGACCCTAGCCCACACTAACAACGGAAGAAATTGTGCACTGGCAGAGTGCACCCAGAACGGGTTTGGACTGGGTCCAGGACCCCTCACACATAGAGAACAAAGACTTTTGGGGTGTAAATATGAGAGCTGAAACCCCTGAAAGTTAGACTACTTCGTGATCAAGAGGAATTCCTGCCAAAGAAGATCAGCTGAAGAGACTGAGGGGAAGTACTGCCCATGCTGTGTGTCTGGGGTTGGCCTGCAGTTTGCTGTTTCTACTGAGGAGAGAACCAAGGGACTTTGCTGTGTGCTGTGCCCCCTGCTTGAAGAAGGACTTTGCTGTGTGCTGTGTCCATCTGAAGAAAAGTCTCCAAGGGCCTGAGAAGAGCTGGCCTCCTGTTTCTGAAGTCCCAGGCACAAAAGGACTTCACCCCCAACTTCCCTGAACTTCCTTGCTGGGAGTTCCAGTCTGCCAGGAGGGCCTGTAACTGTGTGTGAAGCCTCTTTGCTGTGGGGAGCTGGAAACGTGACGCAACAAGAGAAAAGCGTGACGCCGTTGGAGCAGCCGCTGTCGCATCATCGAGGAAGTGTGTTGCTGCTGCCGCTGTTCACCATCGCATCACTGGAGAAGCGTGTCGCAGGGCCGTCGCATCGCTGAGGAAGCGCCCCGCCGCTGATCGCCGGCGCAACACCGGAGAAGCGTGTCGCCGTCACCGAGGGTGTCGTCACATCGCAGGGGAAGCGTGTCGCAGGGCCTGTCGTGGCTCAGAAAATCACGAGTTCGCCATCGGGCATGCACGCATCGCCTCTACGTTGTTGCATCGCAACAAAGACACCATGTTGTCGCATCGCACCGGATTGTCGCAACGCATCAAGGCGCCATCTTGTCGCATCGGAACCGGAGCGCAGGAAGAACCGACGCATCACCTTCTCTTCACCCCTTTTGGTTGTTTTGCGTTACGCATCCCAGGTACTTTGAGACTGAGTGTTGCATTTGATCATCTACAAGTTTATTTTTGCAACAACCTTTCTAAAGACATTCTACTGAGTTTCTGTATGTTGGATTTTTGTCATTTTGGTCTTGTTTAGTTTAGATAAAGATATTTTACTTTTCTAAACTGGTGTGGTGTCCATTTGTTGTGTTTTCACTGTGTTACTGTGAGTGTTGGTACTGATGGAGCAAGGTTTCAAAAATGAAACTTGCTTGGAAGCAATCCACCTCATAGTATTAATTTATTAAAATTGTGTATTGTCTATATTAATATTCGCATTCACCAACATAATAGGGATAGAAGCTTGCCTATGTGTTTTACTAATGAATAACGCTTGTACATAACCTAAAATGGTCGCTAAAGCGCAGGAACTCTTTTGCGCATGTCGCAACCTGATCACATGGTGTGACGTCTTTCTTTGCTTGGTGGGAAATTCTTGCTTCTGCGCAGTGTGTTCTAAAATGGCTGCTTAATGTTCTCGCATGCTTCAGCTTGCTCTCATGTCTTTATTAAATTGTCAATTTCTAATGCTACTAATGCAGGATGGAATTTATATTTAAATGGGAATAAGTTAGGGAAAGTGGGTATACAGTGAAACATTTTATTTGTGATTTTAATATTTTCTTCTTGCATTTATTAGTTCGTAAAACTTGGGCCTGGGTTGCTGTTCTGTAAATCGAGAGATGATGGGTCTGCGCATGTGTCCCGCTTGTCTGCCAAAATGAAGTCAACTTGGAAGTCCTCCAAGGCCATGAACTGTTGGCCGAAGATACAGCTGTCCTATACTTCCTTCTCGAAGAATTCGTTACATTTTTGAATAAAATTGTACCAATATTGCCGTGAGACGGGTGGGAAATAAAGTGAATGTATTCATTTGAAGGGTTGGGATGTTAAAACAATAGGCTTCACAACTTAAGCCAAATTGGTAATGGTGCGAGAATCCACCCCCTGTCTCTGTCCAATCAGAACTAGTGGTCCCATATTTTAGCAACATTAGTGGGAGGTACATGGTGTAGAAGGTATAATAGATATAGAATTAGCTAATTAGCTAGCACACTTGCTCAGGAGATGCTGCAGGAGAGACGTAGATGCTGACAGGAAGAGCACCAGGCCGTTAAGCTGATCGATTGCAGAGGTCCTAAGGAGGGGGCGGCGGCGGAGTCCATTAGACGGGAGAATTCGAGGAGAAGCCGAGTACCAGAGAGGGGAACGACGCAGGCGTCGTAGGTAGAGAGGTCACCGGTCCTGTCCTGATCCTTGAGGAGGTCTCGCTCTTCATCTTTCCTGGGTCCCATCTTTCCAACTCCTTGGCTAAGGGGTTTGGTTCTCGCATTTAGGTAAATATATGCAACCTTTAGTTGCGCTGCTGTCTCTATCTTCTCTTTTCCTAAGAGACCGTCATTTATTTAGCAATAATCATTCTATGCTTTCATGGGTATTTTGATCAAGTACCGTGTTTTCTGTGTTATTACTCTGCTAAAACTTTAGATAGAGTGGTTATTTCAGGATTTATGAATTGTAATGAATGTCACTCATTTTAAACTTCCTAATTAACAAGGGATTCATCGGTAAGTCATTACTCTTCAATCAGAAGGTAATTGGTAGCAGGGATTTTGATACAAGAGTACATCTGACACCCAGCGTAAGTATTAGCGTAGTATGAATGTATGGGCCCAAGTGAGTGATTTGTGTATGAATGCAGTTTGCTAATATCGCGCTGGATCAGAATTCTGGTAAGCAGAGGACGGTTATGGTTATTCTTTGTTAATTGGGTAATGAGAATTTTATGTGTATTTTTATGAACTAACAATCCGCTTATTCTTGAGTATTGTTTTATGTTGTCCAGAATACCCCGGGGTAAAAAGAATAGCGGGTGGCAGGAAGAAGCCATACTGCAGTGAGGTTATCTATCAGGCAGAAATAGTATTGAAAAGCTAAGCAGGGCTATCAGTACTCGTTAGGGATTTTATGTGCGTAAGTAATAGCAGAAGGAATACACTGATAAAAATTTGATGTTATATCACCTAGTAAGGGTAACGTTGAAGAAGTAACAGGTATTTTGGAAGCTTGTGTGAAGGGTAAACGGAAGGGTTTTACTCGTAGTGTATGTTCTAAGTAAACAGAAGAGTTTTACTAAGTGTGAAAGAAACTATCTTTTTTGAATTTAGAGAAACTGGCACGATAGCGAATGTTTTATGTTGTTATTGAAATTTAGTTAAGGTTTATAAAGAAAATAAGTTTTTGCATAAGATTTTTGTAAAGGGAGGGTCAGTTTGCCGGAGAGGGAGCTGACGTCGAACAAAACGCCGCGCTGGGATTGGTTGAATCCGCGGGTGTGGAGAAGACTCTTGTAAAGGAAGGGTCAGTAGTCAGGAGTAATACTGACGTCACAGGTGCCGCGCTGGGATTGGTTGGAACAGCGAGGGACAGAAAAGCGCAGATTGTAAAGGAGGGGTAGACAGAAAAACGTCACCAAAAAGGCCGCGCACGGATTGGTGCAGAAATAAAAGTCAGTAGACATTTGATTGGTCGAAATTTTAGAAACAGAATCCTTATTGGAGAAGGGATTGCATGTTAAAACGCGATCCAACATTAACAGGAACTCGTCCGGATAAGAGATATTTAGGTTTTGCAGAATATAGTTTTATACATCGAAGATTAGACAAAATGTACGGAGAGAAGAGAAAAATGTCATTGTTACAGAAAATTAAGAATTACTTTAAGAAGGATAAACCAATCAAAACTAGAGAAGGAATTATCATTCCCCCAGCTAAAACGCCCGCTTCATTCATGATGATGGAGAGAGGTTATCATACTTATGTATGGTTAGAAAATTGGATAGAATATACCAAAAATGATGGTGTATTGAAATTTCCCGAAAATGGTACTTTCAATGGAAGGATTCTCCAAAATTTGAGATTAAGGATGAATGACTTAGAACCCAGACCTAGATTAACTCAGTAGGAAGCCCTAGAAGAATGGGAAACTGAGGCATTTGAACGTGATCGACCCAGAAGTAATAGGAGTTATCCAGGATTTTTCCCCAGATATCTACATGAATCTAGGGATGGTCAGATGAAACAGTGGAGAAGGGCAATGCTTACAGAAGGTTTATATCCATTATTTGCAACGGAAGAGAAGTCAGGAGGTAAATGCACAGAAAAGACAAAGCATTTAATGAACGATTCTGAAGATGAGTTTATAGAAGAGTTATTGAGAAATCCGCCACCTTATCAGGAAGGGACAAGTGGATGCGTTCCAACTGCCCCACTGTCAAATGTTCCAATAGTACCTCAGGTGCTGCATGAATTCACTCCTAATAGAATACTCCAAGACAAAGAAAAAGAAGCCTTAGAAAAGACTAGAACGGAGTTAATACAGAAATAACTCAGATTAAAAGTGCATCCTGACTCATTAACCATACCAGTAACGATTGGTCCAGTAGTTCCATTGTATACAGGTCAAGGAACTTGCCCTCCATCGATACTTACTCCTATTCCTGTGAATAATTCTAAACCTGAAGCACCAGTCATAATTGAAGATCATTTTAGTGATTGTGATTCCACAATATCCTTAATGGACTTACCCATTCGAGATTCAGCTAGTATTACTCCAAAAAGAGCTACATCTGGATGTTTAAAAGATGTTAGTTTAGTTACTTCATCAGGAGCGAAAAATGCCACTATAGTAACACCTAAAGATTTAGAAAGGTGGGCACAAGAATCAGACAAACAGTGTACATCTCCGAAAATATTGGACATTCATAAACTAAAGGTTGAATTAGAAGAGATAATAGCAGGAAATATAGGACCAGAACGTTTAAATACCTATAATGAAGAAGAATTATTGTTTTTGTGCAGGAGTATCACCAGAAATGTGAGAATATTTCATGAAAAATTATTTAATTTAGCTCAACAAATGGGAATTGAAATAGGGAGATCAAAAGTACTACAGAAGCCCTATAGAGCAGAATTTTCAGACAAAGATTTAGAAAATATGAATGCTTCTGGGAGAAGGTTACAAATAAGAGAATTAATGCTAGTCTTGCAGAAATGGGGAGACTTAGACAAGTGGAAGATTAGGTGGACCAAGAAGAAGGAAGAAGCTAGATCAAATAAAACAACATCTGAATATGTGATGCAAGAAACAGGGAAAGCTGATCAATTGTACCCAATGCGAGAAGTTGCAGGAGGAGGATATGTGCATGTTCCCTGGAGTAGACAGGATATTTTATCATTTACAAATGATTTTCCAAAATTGAGAGAAAAACCAGTTGAATGGTACAAGCAAGTTGAAAGATTTGTGAAGGTGTCAAAGGTACTGTTGAAGGATTTGGATGGACTGTTTGACATAGTGGTACCTGCAGATTTATGGACAGATTGTAAGATTACAGTGGATTGGCCAAGTGATGAATATCCCAGAGACCCAAAGACAGGTGCCCCGTCAAATGATGTAATGAAAAAGTATCAGCAAGTGATAACTTACCTAAAGGGGAAAATACCACCAAAGGAGACAGACTGGGTAAAAATAGATCGAACCACTCAAGAAGCAAATGAATCAGTACATTCTTACTATGAGAGATTGTTACAGGTGTTCAAACAGTATAGTGGATTTGAGGACATTGGAGATAAGAACATGAGTCAGTTTGTCTATAGATTTGTTTTTGGTCTGAAACCAGAGATTTGTCAAATGATTAAGCAACATATGCTTTGTTGGCAAGGGAAACCGATCGACGAGATTCTGAAGTACGCAAAATATTGTGGAGATGACATAGAAGACAGGCACAAGAAATTACAGGAGAAAGTGATGTGGGCACAGGTGAAAATGGCTGAGAAACAGGGAATTAATTTGGATGATCCTAAAGGAAAACAAGAAAAAGATGTGGGAACGAATGGTGAGTCTGAAAATAATGGAAAAATGAGAGGACGAATGAGTAGAGAAGAGGCTAAAAAGAAATTTCCTTGTCATGGATGCGGAAAATTGGGGCATTGGAAGGACGAGTGTAAGAAGATTCAGAATAATAATGGCCCAAATCAAAATTTAAATTCACAGACGCAGAATGACTCACAGCAGGGGGTAAATCCTCAGAGTCAGTTACCACCTCCACCTGTTCAGGGTAATGTAAGCAGAGCAAAGCACGGTACAGACATCGGATACTCAGGAGGAAGTGGTAAGAATGATTATGTAACATCACAATTTCTTTTGCAGGATGAATTTTCCCAGTATGATGCATGACGGTGCCTAGGAGAGGGGAAGAAAGAGTGCGTTCTTGGCGCATCCTTACAGGTAGATCAGTCAGGTCCATTTGTTGAAGGGAATGTGAAAGGTAATGATATTACTTTTCTTTTGGACACTGGTGCTACCCGGTCCACTGTTAGAACAGCAGACATTCCGAACCTTCCTCTCTCTGGTGAAGATATCCAAGTTGTAGGAGTAGCTAATCAAAGAATTAGAACACCGCTAACTAAACCAATGGAAGTTAAAATTGGAAACTTTAGAGAAATGCATCAATTTGTAGTGTGTGATTCCAGTCCAGTAAACCTATTAAGTAGGGACTTATTGTGCAAAATGAATTGCACCATTTTCTGCACACCGGATGGTGTGGCAGTGCAGACACCAGATGAAGACCATGTATATAAAATTATGATCGCAAGACAGGGAACAGAAGTAGATGAAATGTTTTCGGTGATAACCAAAGATGAGTTACCAGAAGAATTAAAAGGTACAGTAAACCCCATGGTATGGGATTTCACTGGAAAAGAAGTAGGACTCATGGCTAAAATAGACCCAGTTAAAATTACTGTAAAAGAAGGTGCAATTTTCCCAAATACCAGACAGTACAAAATGACTGCAGAAATAAAGGCAGGAGTCATTGAAGAAATTAAACGAATGGTAGAACAAAACATACTAAGAGAAGTGATGAGTAGTCCATGTAACTCGCCAATCATGGGTTTAAAGAAACCTAGTGGAAAATATAGGATTGTACAGGATTTAAGAAAGATAAATAAAATAGTGGAACCATGTTGTCCTATAGTACCAAATCCTGCAGTAATTCTGTATCAGATTCCTTGGAATGCAGGTTGGTTCACAGTTATAGATCTGTGTCAAGCGTTCTTTTCAATTCCACTGCACCCAGACAGTCAATATTTTTTTTCATTTAAATTTGAGAATAAAGTCTATGTGTGGAATCGTGTTCCTCAGGGGTACACAGAAAGTCCTTCCATCTTCAATCAGATTTTGAAAAAGTGTCTTGAAAAATTGGTAATGCCAGGAAGTTCAGTCTTAGTCCAATATATTGATGACTTATTAGTAGCCTCAAATACCAGAGAAGACTATGTTGTTGATTCCATAGCACTGTTAAACCTTTTAACAGAAGAAGGACATAAAGTCTCACCTGAAAAATTACAATTTTGTACAACAGCTGTAAAGTATCTGGGACACCAAATTGAGAGGGGAAAACGAAGAGTAACTGCTGAAAGAGTAAAATTAATAAAGAAAATGCAAATGCCAGTAACCCAAAGACAAGTAAGAATGTTCCTAGGAATAGTAGGTTACTGTCGACAATGGATACCAGGATTTTCCATGTTAGCTAAACCCTTGATTAACATGACCAAAAAGAAAGCAAAGGACCCTGTTGAGTGGCAGGATGAAAGTGTAGAAGCCTTTGTAAAACTAAGAAATGCCCTTTGTTCAGCACCTGCCTTAGGCATGCCTGATTATAAAAGAGAATTTGCATTATTCTGCCATGAAAGAGAAAATTGTGCACTTTCAGTCCTAACTCAGAGACATGGATTGGACAGACGTCCTATAGCATATTTCTCTGCTACATTGGATCCAGTAGCATCTGCGTTGCCAGGATGCTTAAAAGCAGTAGCAGCAACTTGTTTGAGCATTGAACAAAGTGAGTCAATTGTGATGGGACATCCTGTAAAGGTGTATGTTCCACATGCAGTTGTAATTTTGTTGACAAGAACCCGAACTCAGCATCTTACTCCTAGTCGGCTGACTAAGTATGAGAGAATAATAATGGGTGCTGAAAATGTGACAATGGTAAGGTGTACCATAATAAATCCAGCAACCTTACTGCCAGACCCTTATCATGAGAGAATTAAAGATGACGAAGAAGATGAACATGATTGTATACAGATCACAGAACTATGCACAAAACCTCACCCAGATATAGAGGAACAGCCTCTTAAAAAGCCAGATAGGGAGCTGTTTGCAGATGGCTCATGCCAGAGGCATGTAGATGGAAAATTGACTGCAGCCTATGCAGTATGTGAATTAACTGGAATAGTCGAAGCATCCTATTTACCAGGAGTTAAATCTGCACAAGTAGCTGAATTGATTGCTTTAATAAAAGCATGCAAAATTGGGAGGAATCAGAGAATAACCATATTTACTGATAGTCAATATGGTTATGGGGTAGTGCATGATTTTGGCCAACTGTGGATGCAAAGGGATTTCATGACTTCTTCAGGAACCCCTATTAAAAATGGACAATTTGTAAGGGAATTGCTAGAAGCAATACAATCACCAAAAGAATTAGCTGTGGTGAAATGTGCCTCACACCAGTCAGGAGATGATTGGGTGGTAGTTGGCAACCGATATGCAGATTTGGTGGCTCAACATTGTGCCAAAAGCAGAACGTCAGTCAATAAGAGGGTGGAAAGAATGGGAATCAGCTGCCAACTTATGTTGTATATGCCGCCTGAGACTTGGAGTGAAGTGAAGAAATTGCAAGACGAAGTTGATGAGAGTGAAAGGAATTTGTGGATCAAAGTAGGTTGTTCCCAAAGAAGAGAGGATGAAGTATGGATCAGTGCAGATGGCCGACCAGTTATGCCAGACTGTTTACTTTCACAAATGGCTAGAATGCATCATGGAGAAACACACATAGGGAGAGATGCAATGATTAGATTATTCAGACAAAATTGGTACAATCCCAAATTCAGAGCTGTTGCAGAGAGTCTTTGCCAGAGATGTTTAACTTGCCAAATGCACAATCCAGGAAGGAAGACAATAATTGGGTTTGGAAAAATTGGAAAGGCAGAGGGTCCATTCATAAGACTCCAGTTTGATTTCATACAGTTACCACCATGCAGAGGGCTGAAATATGTATTGGTCATAGTGTGTCTGTTTTCAAAGTGGGTGGAGGCTTACCCTACCAGGAGAAATGACAGTATCACAGTTGCAAAACTTTTATTGAGGGAACTCATACCTAGGTTTGGTTTTCCAGTAACTTTGGAATCAGATAGAGGAAAACATTTTAACAGCGAAGTGATTCAAATAATCTGTGAAGCATTTCAAATTAAACAGAAACTGCACTGTGCTTATCGTCCAGAGGCTTCTGGAGTGGTTGAACAATTGAATGGCACTATAAAATCCAATTGGGGAAAATGTGTGCATCAACATCATTAGAGTGGCCAGATGCATTGCCACTTGTCCTGATGGGAATCAGAAGCATACCTGACAGAGTCACAGGATTGAGCCCACATGAGATCATGATGGGAAGAGCAATGAGACAAACACATGTTCCTACAAACAAGCTGGTGAATATATCTGATGATATGGTTCTGGACTATTGCAAAGGATTGGCTGACCTAGTGCGTTCTGTCTCTCATCAGGTCGGAGAAGACGCAGTATCCAGGCAGCCTGAACAAGAACATGATCTGAATCCTGGTGATTGGGTGGTGGTGAAGAATCACACAAGAGAAACGTGTTTATCACCCAGGTGGAGCAGACCGTGCCAAGTCATATTGATCACCAATACAGCAGTGAAGTGTGCAGGATTTCCTAATTGGATTCACGTAAGCCACACCAAGAGAGTACCAGATCCTGAAGAAGAAAATACTCAGGTGATACCAATAACTGAAGAAGCTGAAGGTTGCCCAGCTACAGAGTCTCAAGCTAGAGATTCAAGAAGAGCTGAAGACGAACAACCGAGCACAAGTCAGGATTGGATACCAGTGGTAGAAGTACCTGACGTATATCATAAAACAAGAAGTCAAACAAGATTGGAAGAAATTGAAGAAGATCAGATAGGTGAAGAAGAAGTAGTTCAAGATCAAGAAGAAGAGACAGAAAGAGATCTTGAGCAGGACCAGATAGGGAGAGGACATTGGACTCAAAACAGTGAAAATCTCATAGACTTTGATGAGGGACAGATAGGTCTAGAAGAATCCGGTCAGGCTGCAGAAGTTCACAGTGCAATAAGCCCTGATCAGAACCAGTTAGAACAAGGAAAATACACAGAAGAAAAAGAAACTAACACAGAAGATCAAAAAGAAATAAATAAAGGACAAGATCAATCATCTGAACTACATAGAGGAGCTGCAGAAGAGAAACCAATAAGACCTGAAAAAGAACAATTAGAGAATAAAGCAGGAACAAGCAGTGAAAATAAAAAGAACACTGAAGAAGAAGATAAAGAATCAGTACAAACAAAGAATTTAAGAAAAGGAGACCATTGGCCGAGTGTCATCAAAAGAATAAAGTACCACATAAAAACCAGAAGTGAAGAACCAGATCAAGTACCTGAAGTAACAAGTCAAGCTGAGCAAGAGAAAAAGTCAGGGAAGAGAAAAAGTAAAAGATTGAGACTTGTGAATAATAAATTCAAGGGTCCTGATTGGACTTATATCATTCTTGAAGATTTTGAAAGCTCAGAATCAAGTGACAGTGGTGACGAAGGAACAAGTGCAGAGCTCACTTACGAAAAAGAAACAAGACCACCCTGACTAAACAAAAGAATTTTCTAAAGAAAAGAAGAAGAAATAAGAAGAGCAATCCTCCTTGTCGAAAAATGTCTGATGATAGGGTTACTGGGAGACCAAAACGAAAATGTTGTAGAAGATGCTGTGCTATATGCATATGCAGTCTAGTAATAGTGCTCGTAGTATGGTTAGTACTGATTGTAGCGATTCCATATCTGATGATAATGGATAAAAAGATTAACAATGAAACGAAGGGAAGATTAGATAACTTGAAAGGAAATAGAGTAGAACTAGCATCAGAAGACGATTCAGAATTTCACCATGTAGTAACAGATAAACACTAGTTTAAATGTTTTCACAAAGTTATTATTTCAATATGTAGACACTATGGAAGTTAGTGATTGTTACGTTTGTATGAAATTACCAGCATCAGTAGCAGAAGGATTAACATATCATCATTTACCACTGACATATGGCATTTCATGTAGTGTTTTAGCAAGCTTATTTTATAGTACAGGGAGACTACAGTATTATTATTCTAATTTAGATGTGATTTTTTCTGAGGTTCCGATTCGCAAGAAAATGAACCCAGTGCTTAGCGCTTTAGATGCACAATTCATGGGAGAATTTTTCTTAACAATGAAGACTATAGATATAGCACATGCACATAATAACAATTTAACATGTTCTTTACGAGAAGAAGAAAAAGTATTTTTGAACTTAGTA
This sequence comes from Calotriton arnoldi, assembly GCA_963921515.1. Lineage (NCBI taxonomy): Eukaryota > Metazoa > Chordata > Amphibia > Caudata > Salamandridae > Calotriton > Calotriton arnoldi. Next base: position 91,771 of record CAWUFW010019111.1, on the reverse strand, counting down.
GAAGATAGAAGACAAGATTTCCAAAAGAAAGCTTCTGAGCATGAAGCTCATTTACCACCTTGGGCAGAAAGGGAAGGGAGTTACACACCTGGCAAGGCTCAAGCTGCTATGGTTCTGGATTTTGTAAAGACGGGGAAAATTTGTCTTCATAGGTTAAAGACTGATTATAATAATGTTTTTATTGATACCAGTGATTGTGAACATAATTTCTTAATTCTTGGAGGTTGGGGACTCAAAGGAGGAACAGATTCAGTTTTTCCTGGAATCTATTATGTATGTGGGAATAAGGCTTACTTTAGGCTTCCCGCAAGGTGGTATGGAAGTTGTTATTTTGGAATAGTATTTCCAAAAATATACCACGTAAAAAGAAACACTGGAAGCAATGAAAACAGCAATGAATTAATACGTAACAAAAGAGCTAGTTTTTCTGAAATTGTAGGTGATATATTTAGTGCATTGATACCATCAGTGGGAGTAATACTGAACTCAAGGAGAATATGTAAATTGTCTACAGTGGTTGATCGTTTATCAACGGATACTGCTGGAGGTTTTCTAATGATTAATGCAGAAATGGTTGCGATTAGATCTATGGTGATGCAAAATCGACTTGCTCTTGACATTGTATTGGCAAAAGAGGGCGGAGTCTGTAAATTATTGAATACGAAACACTGTTGCACTTATATTCCTGATAAGAGGGCAGAAATTGGAACGTATATACGAAATATAACAAAACTTGAGGAAGATATAAAACCACTGGAGGTTGATAATGTATGGGAAAGATTGACAAATAGTATAGCGTCAGTTGGAACCTGGTTTTCTAATGTAGGGAAAGGACTTATAGGTAAAGTATTAGTACCCTTAGTAGGGATAGCATTAATAGTTCTGGCAATAACAATATGGTGCAAATGTTGTAGAAAGAATGGTTCATATAAAGTGACAGAGAAAGGAAAGAAACGTAAATAAGATGAGATAGAACTGGAAGAATGGAGAAGTGAATTATACAAGAAATTAAAAGGAGATGGTAAAAAGGAAAAGTGCAAAAATAAGAATGAAGTAATTTGATAAAGTTGGCATCTGATTTAGGGTAGTATTTTGATGGCTCAGAAACGCCATCAGAGAGGGGATTGATGGAGCAAGGTTTCAAAAATGAAACTTGCTTGGAAGCAATCCACCTCATAGTATTAATTTATTAAAATTGTGTATTGTCTATATTAATATTCGCATTCACCAACATAATAGGGATAGAAGCTTGCCTATGTGTTTTACTAATGAATAACGCTTGTACATAACCTAAAATGGCCGCTAAAGCGCGGGAACTCTTTTGCGCATGTCGCAACCTGATCACTTGGTGTGACGTCTTTCTTTGCTTGGTGGGAAATTCTTGCTTCTGCGCAGTGTGTTCTAAAATGGCTGCTTAATGTTCTCGCATGCTTCAGCTTGCTCTCATGTCTTTATTAAATTGTCAATTTCTAATGCTACTAATGCGGGATGGAATTTATATTTAAATGGGAATAAGTTAGGGAAAGTGGGTATACAGTGAAACATTTTATTTGTGATTTTAATATTTTCTTCTTGCATTTATTAGTTCGTAAAACTTGGGCCTGGGTTGCTGTTCTGTAAATCGAGAGATGATGGGTCTGCGCATGTGTCCCGCTTGTCTGCCAAAATGAAGTCAACTTGGAAGTCCTCCAAGGCCATGAACTGTTGGCCGAAGATACAGCTGTCCTATACTTCCTTCTCGAAGAATTTGTTACATTTTTGAATAAAATTGTACAATATTGCTGTGAGACGGGTGGGAAATAAAGTGAATGTATTCATTTGAAGGGTTGGGATGTTAAAACAATAGGCTTCACAACTTAAGCCAAATTGGTAATGGTGCGAGAATCCACCCCTGTCTCTGTCCAATCAGAACTAGTGGTCCCATATTTTAGCAACATTAGTGGGAGGTACATGGTGTAGAAGGTATAATAGATATAGAATTAGCTAATTAGCTAGCACACTTGCTCAGGAGATGCTGCAGGAGAGACGTAGATGCTGACAGGAAGAGCACCAGGCCGTTAAGCTGATCGATTGCAGAGGTCCTAAGGAGGGGGCGGCGGCGGAGTCCATTAGACGGGAGAATTCGAGGAGAAGCCGAGTACCAGAGAGGGGAACGACGCAGGCGTCGTAGGTAGAGAGGTCACCGGTCCTGTCCTGATCCTTGAGGAGGTCTCGCTCTTCATCTTTCCTGGGTCCCATCTTTCCAACTCCTTGGCTAAGGGGTTTGGTTCTCGCATTTAGGTAAATATATGCAACCTTTAGTTGCGCTGCTGTCTCTATCTTCTCTTTTCCTAAGAGACCGTCATTTATTTAGCAATAATCATTCTATGCTTTCATGGGTATTTTGATCAAGTACCGTGTTTTCTGTATTATTACTCTGATAAAACTTTAGATAAACATTTTAAAACTTCCTGACTCAGTGGTTATTTCAGGATTTATGAATTGTAATGAATGTCACTCATTTTAAACTTCCTAATTAACAAGGGATTCATCGGTAAGTCATTACTCTTCAATCAGAAGGTAATTGGTAGCAGGGATTTTGATACAAGAGTACATCTGACACCCAGCGTAAGTATTAGCGTAGTATGAATGTATGGGCCCAAGTGAGTGATTTGTGTATGAATGCAGTTTGCTAATATCGCGCTGGATCAGTACAAATACTTTACGTTTTGAATGAAAAATCGGACTTACTCGCTTGAACATGAATTAACTCTAAATGATGATTATATCACTTCCCCAGTGAATAAACATGTTTTAATCCCTGGAAGTGAGCCTGTGTCATTTTAATTCACTATTACCCATACTCCAAATCTCGAGTTTTGGCTCCCTAGAAGCATGAAAATGAGTATAAACATGCTCATTTTAGCTCCAAAAGTGATGATCCACACTCAAAAGTCAGAAGTAGTTGAAAGATGCAATATTTGAAAACTGACCATTTTGGTCCTCTCAGAGCCATTTCCTCAGGTCGCGGGTCATCGATCATTTTGCATGAAAAATCGGACGTTCTCGCATGAACATGAATTAACTCTAAATGTTGTTTATATCACTTCCCGCAGTGAATAAACATGTTTTAAGGCCTCAAACTGAGCAATTGGGTCATTTTAATTCACTTTTACCCCTAACCCAAATGTTGTGTTTTGGCTCCCTGTAAGCATGAAAATGACTATAAACATGCTCATTTTCCCTCTAAAAGTGATGATCTACATCTGAAAGTCAGAATTAGTTGAAAGATGCAATATTTGAAAACGGGCCATTTTGTTCCTCTCAGAACAATTTCCTCAGGTCGCGGGTCATCGATCGTTTTGCATGAAAAATCGGACGTTCTCGCATGAACATGAATTAACTCTAAATGTTGTTTATATCACTTCCCGCAGTGAATAAACACGTTTTAAGCCCTCGAAGAGAGCATTTGGGTCATTTTAATTCACTTTTACCCATGCTTCAAATCTTGAGTTTTGGCTCCCTAGAAGCATGAAAATGACTATAAACATGCTCATTTTAGCTCCAAAAGTGATGATTCACGTCAGAAAGTCAGAATTAGTTAAGAGATGCAATATTTGAAAACGGACCATTTTTGTCCTCTCACAGCCATTTCCTTAGGTCGCAGGTCATCGATCGTTTTGAACAAAAAATCGGACGTTCTTGCATAAACATGAATTAACTCTAAATGTTGTTTATATCACTTCTTGCAGCGAATAAACATGTTTTATGGCCTCAAAGTGAGCAATTGTGTAATTTTAATTCACTTTTACCCATGCTCCAAATCTTGGGTTTTGGCTCCCTAGAAGCATGAAAATGACTATAAACATGCTCATTTTAGCTCTAAAAGTGATGGTCCACATCCGAAAGTCAGAATTAGTTGAAAGATGCAATATTTGGAAACGGACCATTAAGGACCTCTCATAGGCATTTCCTCAGGTCGCGGGTCATCGATTGTTAGACCTGGCATCCTTGGCGTGGTTTCCCCTGGCTTTTTGCCTCTACCTCATGTATTTTTGACACTGTGCTGGATTTAGCTTTTTCTGGTTTAGATTCTTTGGGCACTTTGCCACTGCTGATCAGTGCCAAAGTGCAAGTGCTCCCTGAGTAAATTGTTATTGGGATTGGTTATCCATGATTGGTATATTTGTTTTACCAGTAGGTCCCTAGAAAAGTGCACTGAGTGTGACAGGGCTGGTAATGCAAATGCTACTAGTGGGCTTGCAGCACTGATTGTGCCACCCACATGAGTAGCCCTAAAATGGTGTATCAGGCCTGCCACTGCAGTGCCTGTGCGCAGTTTGTAAACTGCCATGTTGACCTGGCCAGTGTACCCACTTGCCAGGCCTGACCCTTCCCTTTTCTTACACATTGGACACCCCTATGGTAGGCCCAAGGTACCCCCCTGGGCAGGGTGCAGCGTATGTGAAAGGTAGGACATGTACTAGTGTGGGTGACATGTCCTGATAGTGAAATACTGCCAATTTCATTTTTCACTATTGAAAGGCTATATTGCCCATAGGACAGAATGGGGAATACTGTGTAACATGTTTACCTGCATATCTTCCCATAGGAGCAAGATAGAAATTTGAAATCTGGTATCCCTGAACTCAGAATTTAATAACACATTTTTTAGGGTGGATGGTTTTTAAATTCAGTGTTTGAAAATAGCACTTTTAGAAAGTGGCTATTTTCTTGTTCAACCTTTCTGTGTGCCTCTGCCTGTTTGTGGATTGACTGTCTGGTTTGAGGGTTTGAGAGTGACAGGGGCTGGGGTGGCTCCATGAGTCTGGGTGAGTCAGCACTATAGACCTTTCTGCATTTGGAGTGGTGGGAGGAGTAGCACCTGGGCCTGAATAGGGCTGTGCCTGCCTTCCACAATGCTGGCTCCACCTCCTGCTGTTTGATGACCCTAGCCCACACTAACAAAGGAAGAAGTTGTGCACTGGCAGAGTGCACCCAGAACGGGTTTGGACTGGGTCCAGGACCCCTCACACATAGAGAACAAAGACTTTTGGGGTATAAATATGAGAGCTGAAACCCCTGAAAGTTAGACTACTTCGTGATCAAGAGGAATCCCTGACAAAGTAGATCAGCTGACGAGACCGAGGAGAAGTACTGCCCTTGCTGTGTGTCTGGGGTTGGCCTGCAGTTTGCTGTTTCTACTGAGGAGAGAACCAAGGGACTTTGCTGTGTGCTGTGCCCCCCTGCTTGAAGAAGGACTTTGCTGTGTGCTGTGTCCATCTGAAGAAAAGTCTCCAAGGGCCTCAGAAGAGCTGGCCTCCTGTTTCTGAAGTCCAAGGCACAAAAGGACTTCACCCCCAAATTCCCTGAACTTCCTTGCTGGGAGTTCCAGTCTGCCAGGAGGGCCTGTAACTGTGTGTGAGGCCTCTTTGCTGTGGGGAGCTGGAAGCGCGACGCGACGAGAGAAAAGCGTGACGCTGCCGCAGCAGCCGCTGTTGCATCATCGAGGAAGCGTGTCGCCACTGCCGCTGTTCGCCATCGCATCACCGGAGAAGTGTGCCGCCGCACAGAGGGTGCCGTCGCATCACCGGAGAAGCGTGTCGCAGGGCCGTCGCATCGCTGAGAAAGCGCGCCGCCGCTGATCGCCGGCGCAACACTGGAGAAGCGTGTCGCCATCACCGAGGTTGTCGTCACATCACAGGGGAAGCGTGTTGCAGGGCCTGTCGTGGCTTAGAAAATCACGAGTTCGCCGCATGGCCGTCGGGCGTGCACGCATCGCCTCTACTTTGTCGCATCGCAACAAAGACACCATCTTGTCGCATCACACCGGATCGTCGCAACGCATCAAGGCGCCATCTTGTCGCATCGGAACCGGAGCGCAGGAAGAACCGACGCATCGCCTTCTCTGCGCCCCTTTTAGTTGTTTTGCGTTACGCATCCCAGGTACTTTGAGACTGAGTGTTGCATTTGATCATCTACACGTTTATTTTTGCAACAACCTTTCTAAAGACATTCTACTGAGTTTCTGTATGTTGGATTTTTGTCATTTTGGTCTTGTTTAGTTTAGATAAAGATATTTTATTTTTCTAAACTGGTGTGGTGTCCATTTGTGGTGTTTTCACTGTGTTACTGTGAGTGTTGGTACAAATACTTTACGTTTTGAATGAAAAATCGGACTTACTCGCTTGAACATGAATTAACTCTAAATGATGATTATATCACTTCCCCCAGTGAATAAACATGTTTTAAGCCCAGGAAGTGAGCATTTGTGTCATTTTAATTCACTATTACCCATACTCCAAATCTCAAGTTTTGGCTCCCTAGAAGCATGAAAATGAGTATAAACATGCTCATTTTAGCTCCAAAAGTGATGATCCACACTCAAAAGTCAGAAGTAGTTGAAAGATGTAATATTTGAAAACTGACCATTTTGGTCCTCTCAGAGCCATTTCCTCAGGTCGCGGGGTCATCGATCATTTTGCATGAAAAATCGGACTCTCTCGATTGAACATGAATTAACTCTAAATGTTGTTTATATCACTTCCCGCAGTGAATAAACACGTTTTAAGCCCTCGAAGTGAGCATTTGGGTCATTTTAATTCATTTTTACCCCTAACCCAAATGTTGTGTTTTGGCTCCCTGTAAGCATGAAAATGACTATAAACATGCTCATTTTAGCTCCAAAAGTGATGATCCACATCAGAAAGTCAGAATTAGTTGAAAGATGCAATATTTGAAAACGGACCATTTTTGTCCTCTCACAGCCATTTCCTCAGGTCGCGAGTCATCAATCGTTTTGCATGAAAAATCGGACTCTCTCGATTGAACATGGATTAACTCTAAATGTTGTTTATATCACTTCCCGCAGTGAATAAACACGTTTTAAGCCCTCGAAGTGAGCATTTGGGTCATTTTAATTCACTTTTACCCATGCTCCAAATCTTGAGTTTTGGCTAACTAGAAACATGAAAATGACTATAAACATGCTCATTTTACCTCTAAAAGTGATGATCCACATCTGTAAGTCAGAATTAGTTGAAAGATGCAATATTTGAAAGCGGACCCTTATGGTCCTCTCAGTACCAATTCCTCAAGTCGCGGGTCATCGATTGTTTTGAACGAAAAATCAGACGATCTTGCATGAACATTAATTAACTTTAAATGTTGTTTATATCACTTCCCGCAGTGAATAAACACGTTTTAAGCCCTCGAAGTGAGCATTTGGGTCATTTTAATTCACTTTTACCCATGCTCCAAATCTTGAGTTTTGGCTCCCTAGAAGGATGAAAATGACTATAAACATGCTCATTTTAGCTCCAAAAGTGTTGATCCACATCAGAAAGTCAGAATTAGTTGAAAGATGCAATATTGGAAGACCGACCATTTTTGGCCTCTCAGAGCCATTTCCTCAGGTCGCGGGTCATCGATCGTTTTGCATGAAAAATCGGACGATCTCACATGAACATGAATTAACTCTAAATGTTGTTTATATCACTTCCTGCAGCGAATAAACATGTTTTAAGGCCTCAAAGTGAGCAATTGTTTCGTTTTAATTCACTTTTACCCCTAACCCAAATGTTGTGTTTTGGCTTCATGTAAGCATGAATATTACTATAAACATGCTCATTTTACCTCTAAAAGTGATGATACACATCTGAAAGTCAGAATTAGTTGAAAGATTCAATATTTGGAAATGAACAATTTTGGACCTCTAATAGGCATTTCCTCAGGTCGCGGGTCATCGATAGTTTTGAATGAAAAATCGGACTTTCTCACTTGAACATGAATTAACTATAAATGATGATTATCTCAAAGTGAGCATTTGTGTCATTTTAATTCACTTTTACCCATGCTCCAAATCTTGGGTTTTGGCTCCCTAGAAGCATGAAAATGACTATAAACATGCTCATTTTAGCTCTAAAAGTGATGGTCCACATCCGAAAGTCAGAATTAGTTGAAAGATGCAATATTTGGAAATGGACCATTTTGGACCTCTCATAGGTATTTCCTCAGGTCGCGGGTCATCGATTGTTAGACCTGGCCTCCTTGGCGTGGTTTCCCCTGACTTTTTGCCTCTACCTCCTGTATTTTTGACACTGTGCTGGATTTCGTTTTTGCTGGTTTAGATGCTTTGGGCACTTTGTCACTGCTGCTCAGTGCCAAAGTGCAAGTGTTCCCTGAGTAAATTGTTATTGGGATTGGTTATCCATGATTGGTATATTTGTTTTACCAGTAGGCCCCTAGAAAAGTACACTGAGAGTGCCAGGGCTGGTAATGCAAATGCTACTAGTGGGCTTGCAGCACTGATTGTGCCACCCACATGAGTAGCCCAAAAATGGTGTCTTAGGCCTGCCACTGCAGTGCCTGTGCGCAGTTTGTTAACTGCCATTTTGACCTGGCTAGTGTACCCACTAGCCAGGCCTGATCCTTCCCTTTTCTTACAAATTGGACACCCCTATGGTAGGCCCAAGGTACCCCCCTGGGCATGGTGCAGTGTATGTGAAAGGTAGGACATGTACTAGTGTGGGTGACATGTCCTGATAGTGAAATACTGCCAATTTCGTTTTTCACTATTGAAAGGCTATCTTGCCCATTGGACAGAATGGGGAATGCTGTGTAACATGTTTACCTGCATATCTTCCCATAGGAGCAAGATAGAAATTTGAAATCTGGTATCCCTGAACTCAGAATTTAATAACACATCTTTTAGGGTGGATGGTTAAATTCAGTGTTTGAAAATAGCACTTTTAGAAAGTGGCTATTCTCTTGTTCAACCTTTCTGTGTGCCTCTGCCTGTTTGTGGATTGACTGTCTGGTTTGAGACTGACAGGGGCTGGGGTGGTTCCAGGAGTCTGGGTGAGTCAGCACTAGGCTGAATAGACCTATCTGCATTTGGAGTGGTGGGAGGAGTAGCACCTGGGCCTGAATAGGGCTGTGCCCGCCTTCCACAATTCTGGCTCCACCTCCTGCGGTGTGTCTTATGACCCTGGCCCACACTAACAAAGGAAGAAGTTGTGCACTGGCAGAGTGCACCCAGAACGGGTTTGGACTGGGTCTAGGACCCCTCACACATAGAGAACAAAGACTTTTGGGGTATAAATATGAGAGCTGAAACCCCTGAAAGTTAGACTACTTCGTGATCAAGAGGAATCCCTGCCAAAGAAGATCAGATGAAGAGACTGAGGAGAAGTACTGCCCTTGCTGTTTGTCTGGGGTTGGCCTGCAGTTTGCTGTTTCTACTGAGGAGAGAACCAAGGGACTTTGCTGCGTGCTGTGTCCCCCTGCTTGAAGAAGGACTTTGCTGTGTGCTGTGTCCATCTGAAGAAAAGTCTCCAAGGGCCTGAGAAGAGCTGGCTTCCTGTTTCTGAAGTCCCAGGCACAAAAGGACTTCACCCCCAACTTCCCTGAACTTCCTTGCTGGGAGTTCCAGTCTGCCAGGAGGGCCTGTAACTGTGTGTGAGGCCTCTTTGCTGTGGGGAGCTGGAAGCGCGACGTGATGAGAGAAAAGAGTGACGCCACCGCAGCAGCCGCTGTGCATCATCGAGGAAGCGTGTCGCTGCTGCCGCTGTTCGCCATCGCATCACCGGAGAAGCATGCCGCCGCACAGAGGGTGCCGTCGCATCACCGGAGAAGCGTGTCGCAGGGCCGTCTCATCGCTGAGGAAGCACGCTGCCGCTGATCGCCGGCGGAACACCGGAGAAGTGTGTCGCCGTCACTGAGGGTGTCGTCGCATCACAGGGGAAGCATGTCGCAGGGTCTGTCACGGCTCAGAAAATCACTGAGTTCGCCGCACGGCCGTCGGGCGTGCACGCATCGCCTCTACGTTGTCGCATCACAACAAAGACGCCATCTTGTCGCATCGCACCGGATCATCGCAACACATCAAGGCGCCATCTTGTCGCATCGGAACCGGAGCGCAGGAAGAACCGACGCATCGCCTTCTCTGCGCCCCTTTTGGTTGTTTTGCGTTACGCATCCCAGATACTTTCAGACTGAGTGTCGCATTTGATCATCTACAAGTTTATTTTTGCAACAACCTTTCTAAAGACATTCTACTGAGTTTCTGTATGTTGGATTTTTGTTGTTTTGGTCTTGTTTAGTTTAGATAAAGATATTTTATTTTTCTAAACTGGTGTGGTGTCCATTTGTGGTGTTTTCACTGTGTTACTGTGAGTGTTGGTACAAATACTTTACGTTTTGAATGAAAAATCGGACTTACTCGCTTGAACATGAATTATTTCTAAATGATGATTATATCACTTCCCCCAGTGAATATATATGTTTTAAGCCCTGGAAGTGAGCATTTGTGTCATTTTAATTCATTTTTACCCATGCTCCAAATCTCGAGTTTTGGCTCCCTAGAAGCATGAAAATGAGTATAAACATGCTCATTTTAGCTCCAAAAGTGATGATCCACACTCAAAAGTCAGAATTAGTTGAAAGATGTATTTGAAAACGGACCATTTTGGTCCTCTCACAGCCATTTCCTCTGGTCGCGTGTCATCGCTTGTTTTGAATGAAAAATCGGACGTTCTCGCATGGACATGAATTAACTCTAAATGTTGTTTATATCACTTCCCACGGTGAATAAACATGTTTTAAGGCCTCAAAGTGAGCAATTTGGTCATTTTAATTCACTTTTACCCCTAACCCAAATGTTGTGTTTTGGCTTCCTAAAGCATGAAAATGACTATAAACATGCTCATTTTACCTCTAAAAGTGATGATCCACATCTGAAAGTCAGAATTAGTTGAAAGATGCAATATTTGAAAACGGACCATTTGGTCCTCTCAGAGCTATTTCCTCAGGTCGCGTGTCATCGATCGTTTTGCATGAAAAATCAGACTCTCTCGATTGAACATGAATTAACTCTAAATGTTGTTTATATCACTTCCCGCAGTGAATAAACACGTTTTAAGCCCTCGAAGTGAGCATTTGGGTCATTTTAATTCACTTTTACCCATGCTCCAAATCTTGAGTTTTGGCTCCCTGTAAGCATGAAAATGACTATAAACATGCTCATTTTACCTCCAAAAGTGATGATCCACATCGGTAAGTCAGAATTAGTTGAAAGATGCATTATTTGAAAACGGACCATTTTGGTCCTCTCAGTACCACTTCCTCAAGTCGCGGGTCATCGATTATTTTGAACGAAAAATCGGACGATCTTGCATGAACATGAATTAACTCTAAATGTTGTTTATATCACTTCCCGCAGAGAATAAACACGTTTTAAGCCCTCAAAGTGAGCATTTGGGTCATTTTAATTCACTTTTACCCATGCTAGAAATCTTGAGTTTTGGCTCCCTAGAAGCATGAAAATGACGATAAACATGCTCATTTTACCTCTAAAAGTAAGGATCCACATCAGAAAGTCAGAAATAGTTGAAAGATGCAATTTTTGAAAGCGGACCATTTTGGTCCTCCCAGAACCATTTCCTCAGGTCGCGGGTCATCGATCGTTTTGAACGAAAAATCGGACGTTCTCGCATGGACATGAATTAACTCTAAATGTTCTTTATATCACTTCCCACAGTGAATAAACATGTTTTAAGGCCTCAAAGTGAGCAATTGGGTCATTTTAATTCACTTTTACCCCTAACCCAAATGTTGTGTTTTGGCTCCCTTTAAGCATGAAAATTACTATGAACATGCTCGTTTTACCTCTAAAAGTGATGCTCCACATCCGAAAGTCAGAATTAGTTGAAAGATGCAATATTTGGAAACAGACCATTTTGGACCTCTCATAGGCATTTCCTCAGGTCACGGGTCATCGATTGTTAGACCTGGCATCCTTGCCGTGGTTTCCCCTGACTTTTTGCCTCTACCTCCTGTATATTTGACACTGTGCTGGATTTCGTTTTTGCTGGTTTAGATGCTTTGGGCACTTTGCCACTGCTGATCAGTGCCAAAGTGCAAGTGCTCCCTGAGTAAAATGTTATTGGGATTGGTTATCCATGATTGGTATATTTGTTTTACCAGTAGGTCCCTAGTAAAGTGCACTGAGTGTGCCAGGGCTGGTAATGCAAATGCTACTAGTGGGCTTGCAGCACTGATTGTGCCACCCACATGAGTAGACCTGAAATGGTGTCTCAGGCCTGCCACTGCAGTGCCTGTGCGCAGTATGTTAACTGCCATGTTGACCTTGCCAGTGTACCCACTTGCAAGGCCTGACCCTTCCCTTTTCTTACACATTGGACACCCCTTTGGTAGGCCCAAGGTGCCCCCCTGGGCAGGGTGCAGTGTATGTGAAAGGTAGGACATGTACTAGTGATGGAGCAAGGACTCACAAATGTGCTTGCTCGTAAGCAATTTCCTCACAGTATTAATTCATTTATACTAAAACTATGTAATGTCTTGTTAACAATGCATAAACACTATATTTGTTATCCAGATGACGCTTGCCTATGTGTTTTCCACTAACAAATAACTCTTGTCTAATCCAAAATGGCTGCTAAAACGCGGGAACTCTACTGCGCATGTGTCAACCATGTCACGTGGTATTACGTCTTTCTTTGCTTGGAGGGAATCTTTTGCTTCTGCGCAGTGTATGCTAAAATGGCCGCTTTAATGTCCTCACATGCTAAGCTTACGCATTGTTGCAATTAATAATGTGGTATTTTAACGCTACTAATGCGGGATAGACACTGATAATTAAATGGGATTAGAGTAGAATTAGGAGGTATACAGTGCAAACATTTTATTTGTGATTCTAATGTTTCTTCTTTGACTTTTCTATTAGTTCGTAAAATGGGCCTGGGTTGGCTAAACGGCAGCTTGAGAGCCATGTGACTCACGCATGAGCTCTGAAAACTAACACAGAAAGCGATGAAGTCAACTTGGAAGACGTCCAAGGACATGACCCGCTGATCACCTTCCAAGTTCTACTAAATGTCCTGAAATAATTGATACATTTTATGTATAAAGTATAATATACCATGTGTGAGATGGGTGGGAAATAAAGCAAATGTATTAATTGAGAGGGGCGGTATTTTAAAACAATGGGCTTAAGAAAATTGAACTAAATTGACATGGTGTGAGGATCAACCCCCTGTCCCTGTCCAATCAGAACTAGTGGGCCCATAATTTTGAATCATTAATGGGAGGTACATGGGCGTAGAAGGGTATAATAGATATAGAATTAGCTAATTAGTTAGACTAGGTGATTATGAGCAGCAGAGAGGAGCTCAGCAAGCAGAGAGTCGATGCTATTGCAGAAGAGAGCAGACTGAACCGCTGTCCAAAGAGGTCCTGAGGTGGGGGCGGCGGATTCCATTAGAAAGAAGACACGGAAGAATCGAGGAGGAACAAAGTGTCAGAGAGGGGAACGACGCAGGCGTCATTGATAGAGAGGTCACCTATCCTGTCCTGAACCTCATCTGGAGGTCTTTGGTCTTCATCTTTCTTGGGATCCATTTCCAACTCCTTGGCCAAGGGGTTTGGTTTTCACACCTTTAGGTAACTATAATCGAAATCTTTAGTCCATACTGCTGTCTCTATCTTCTCCTTTCTGAGGGACCGTCACTTTTAATAGGTGAATTTATGATAAAAGTACTTTCTCCTTGATATACGATTGAGTGCCATGTGGCTTGTATTTTACTCTGCTAAATATTTTAGATAAACATTTTAAAACTTCCTGAGTCGGTGATTATTTCAGATTTTATTAAATGTATTGTATCTTCTCATTTTAAACTTCCCAATTATCAAAGGGTCCATTGGTAAGTCATTACTCTTCAATCAGAAAAGGTAATTGGTAGCAGGGATATTGATAAAGAGTACAACTGACCTCACCAGCAGAAATTGCTAGCGTAGAATGAATGAATGGGCCCAGGTGAGTATTCGGTGTATGAATGCTTGTTGCTAGTAACCCTCTGGATCACTTGTGTGGGTGACATGTCCTGATAGTGAAATACTGCCAATTTTGTTTTTCACTATTGAAAGGCTATCTTGCCCTTAGGACAGAATGGGGAATGCTGTGTAACATGTTTACCTGCATATCTTCCCATAGGAGCAAGATAGAAATTTGAAATCTGGTATCCCTGGACTCAGAATTTAAGAACACATCTTTTAGGGTGGATGGTTTATAAATTCAGTAATTGAAAATAGCACTTTTAGAAAGTGGCTATTTTTGTATTCAACCTTTCTGTGTGCCTCTGCGTGTTTGTGGATTGACTATCTGGTTTGAGAGTGACAGGGGCTGGGGTGGATCCAGGAGTCTGGGAGAGTCAGCACTAGGCTGAATAGACCTATCTGCATTTGGAATGGTGGCAGGAGTAGCACCTGGGCCTGAATAGGGCTGTGCCTGCCTTTCACAATGCTGGCTCCACCTCCTGCGGTGTGTCTGATGACCCTGGCCCACACTAACAATGGAAGAAGTTGTGCACTGGCAGAGTGCACCCAGAACTGGTTTGGACTGGGTCCAGGACCCTTCACACATAGAGAACAAAGACTTTTGGGGTATAAATATGAGAGCTGAAACCCCTGAAAGTTAGACTACTTCGTGATCAAGAGGAATCCCTGCCAAAGAAGATCAGCTGAAGAGACTGAGGAGAAGTACTACCCTTGCTGTGTGTCTGGGATTGGCCTGCAGTTTGCTGTTTCTACTGAGGAGAGAACCAAGGGACTTTGCTGTGTGCTGTGTCCCCCTGCTTGAAGAAGGACTTTGCTGTGTGCAGTGTCCATCTGAAGAAAAGTCTGCAAGGGCCTGAGAAGAGCTGACCTCCTGTTTCTGAAGTCCCAGGCACAAAAGGACTTCACCCCCAACTTCCCTGAACTTCCTTGCTGGGAGTTCCAGTCTGCCAGGAGGGCCTGTAACTGTGTGTGAGGCCTCTTTGCTGTGGGGAGCTGGAAGCGCGACGCAACAAGAGAAAAGTGTGATGCCGCCGCAGCAGCCGCTGTTGCATCATCGAGGAAGCATGTCGCCACTGCGCTGTTCACCGTCGCATCAACGGAGAAGCGTGCCGCCGCACAGAGGGTGCCATCGCATCACCGGAGAAGCGTGTCGCAGGGTCATTGCATCGCTGAGGAAGCGCGCCGCCACTGATCACCGGCACAACACCGGAGAAGCGTGTCGCCATCACCGAGGGTGTCGTCGCATCACCGGGGAAGCGTGTCGCAGGGCCTGTCGCGACTCAGAAAATCACCGAGTTTGCCGCACGGCCGTCTGGCGTGCACGCATTGCCTCTATGTTGTCGCATCGCAACAAAGACGCCATCTTGTCACATTTCACCGGATCGTCGCAACGCATGAAGGCACCATCTTGTCGCATCGGAACCAGAGCGCAGGAAGAACCGACGCATCGCCTTCTCTGCGCTCCTTTTGGTTGCTTTGCTTTACGCATCCCAGGTACTTTGAGACTGAGTGTTGCATTTGATCATCTACAAGTTTATTTTTGCAACAACCTTTCTAAAGACATTCTACTGAGGTTCTGTATGTTGGATTTTTGCCGTTTTGGTCTTGTTTAGTTTCGATAAAGATATTTTATTTTTCTAAACTGGTGTGGTTTCCATTTGTGGTGTTTTCACTGTGTTACTGTGAGTGTTGGTACAAATACTTTACGTTTTGAATGAAAAATCGGACACTCTCGCTTGAACATAAATTTACTCTGTATGTTGTTTATATCACTTCCCGCAGTGAATAAACACGTTTTAAGCCCTCGAAGTTAGCATTTGGGTCATTTTAAATCTTTTACCCATGCTCTAAATCTTCAGTTTTGGCTCCCTAGAAGCATGAAAATGACTATAAACATGCTCATTTTAGCTCCAAAAATGATGATCCACATCCGAAAGTCAGAATTAGTTGAAAGATGCAAATTTTCAAAACTGACTATTTTGGTCCTCTCAGAGCCATTTCCTCAGGTCGCGGGTCATCGATCATTTTGCATTAAAAATCGGACGTTGTCGCATGAACATGAATTAACTCTTAATGTTGTTTATATCACTTCCTGCAGTGAATAAACATGTTTTAAGGCCTCAAAGTGAGCAATTGGGTCATTTTAATTCACTCTTACCCCTAACCCAAATGTTGTGTTTTGGCTCCCTGTAAGCATGAAAATGACTATAAACATGCTCATTTTACCTCTAAAAGTGATGATCCACATCTGAAAGTCAGAATTAGTTGAAAGATGCAATATTTGAAAACGGATCATTTTGGTCCTCTCAGAGCCATTTCCTCAGGTTGCGGGTCATGGATCGTTTTGCACGAAAAATCGGACGTTCTCGCATGAACATGAATGAACTCTAAATGTTGTTTATATCACTTCCCGCAGTGAATAAACACGTTTTAAGCCCTCGAAGAGAGCATTTGGGTCATTTCAATTCACTTTTACCCATGCTTCAAATCTTTAGTTTTGGCTCCCTAGAAGCATGAAAATGACTATAAACATGCTCATTTTCGCTCCAAAAGTGATGATCCACACTCGAAAGTCAGAATTAGTTGAAAGATGCAATATTTGAAAACGGACCATTTTTGTCCTCTCACAGCCATTTCCTCAGGTCGCGGGTCATCCCTTGTTTTAAACGAAAAATCGGACTCTCTCACTTGAACATGAATTAACTCTTAATGTTGTTTATATCACTTCCCGCAGTGAATAAACACGTTTTAAGCCCTCGAAGTGAGCATTTGCGTCATTTTAATTCACTTTTACCGATGCTCCAAATCTTGAGTTTTGGCTCCCTAGAAGCATGAAAATGACTATAAACATGCTCATTTTACCTCTAAAAGTGATGATCCACATCTGTAAGACAGAATTAGTTGAAAGATGCAGTTTTTGAAAACAGACCATTTTGGTCCTCTCAGAACCATTTCCTCAGGTCGCGGGTCATCGATCATTTTGAACGAAAAATCAGACGTTCTCACATGGACATGAATTAACTCGAAATGTTGTTTATATCACTTTCCGCAGTGAATAAACATGTTTTAAGGCCTCAAAGTGAGCAATTTGGTCATTTTAATTCACTTTAACCCCAACCCAAATGTTGCGTTTTTGCTCCCTATAAGCATGAAAATGACTATGAACATGCTCATTTTAGCTCCAAAAGTGATGATCCACATCAGATAGTCAGAATTAGTTGAAAGATGCAATATTTGAAAACGGACAATTTTGGTCCTCTCAGAGCAATTTCCTCAGGTCGCGAGCCATCGATCGTTATGCATGAAAAATCTAAAGTTGTCGCATGAACATGAATTAACTCTAAATGTTGTTTATATCACTTCCCGCAGCGAATAAAACATGTTTTAAGGCCTAAAAGTGAGCATTTGGGTCCTTTTAACTCACTTTTACCCCTAACCCAAATGTTGTGTTTTGGCTCCCTGTAAGCATGTTACAGCAAACAAATGATGGACGGAATGCTGACAATGCAAACATTCTCCCCCAGTCAAAAGATCTGGGTTAAATCCATCGTTCTTTTGCCCACTACGCCACCCCAGTTTGGACCCAGCCATATGCAAATCAGTCTTGACCCTGTGCCCCATGGGAACAGTCCAGACCGAACTGCCAGGCCAGGTCCTCCCTGGACCGGAAACAAGCATCCTGGGACCTGTTTCAGGGTATGTACCCTTCTTCAGCCAGGCTAGCTTGAATCCAGTGGCATAGTGAGCAAGGGCCCCACGTCTGGGCATACCCATCCGACTTAGGGCGAAAAGTGTTACAGCAAACAAATGATGGACGGAATGCTGACAATGCAAACATTCTCCCCCAGTCAAAAGATCTGGGTTAAATCTATCGTTCTTTTGCCCACTACGCCACCCCAGTTTGGACCCAGCCATATGCAAATCAGTCTTGACCCTGTGCCCTATGGGAACAGTCCAGACCAAACTGCCAAGCCAGGTCCTCCCTGGACCAGAAACAAGCATCCTGGGACCGGTTTCAGGGCATGTCACCCTTCTTCAGCCAGGCTAGCTTGAATCCAGTGGCACAGTGAGCAAGGGTTCCACGTCTGGGCATACCCATTCCACTTAGGGCGAAAAGTGTTACAGCAAACAAATGATGGACGGAATGCTGACAATGCAACACTCTCCCCCAGTCAAAAGATCTGGGTTAAATCCATTGTTCTTTTGCCCACTACGCCACCCCAGTTAGGACCCAGCCATATGCAAATCAGTCTTGACCCTGTGCCCCATGGGAACAGTCCGGACGGAACTGCCAGGCCAGGTCCTCCCTGGACCGGAAACAAGCATCCTGTGACCGGTTTCAGGGTATGTCACCCTTCTTCAGCCAGGCTAGCTTGAATCCAGTGGCACAGTGAGCAAGGGACCCACGTCTGGGCATACCCATCCCACTTAGGGCGAAAAGTGTTACAGCAAACAAATGATGGACGGAATGCTGACAATGCAAACATTCTCCACCAGTCAAAAGATCTGGGTTAAATCCATTGTTCTTTTGCCCACTACACCACCCCAGTTTGGACCCAGCCATATGCAAATCAGTCTTGACCCTGTGCCCCATGGGAATAGTCCAGACCGAACTGCCAGGCCAGGTCCTCCCTGGACCAGAAACAAGCATCCTGGGACCGGTTTCAGGGTATGTCACCCTTTTTCAGTCTGGCTAGCTTGAATCCAATGGCACAGTGAGTAAGGGACCCACGTCTGGGCATACCCATCCCACTTAGGGCGAAAAGTGTTACAGCAAACAAATGATGGACGGAATGCTGACAATGCAAACATTCTCCCCCAGTCAAAAGATCTGGGTTAAATCCATCGTTCTTTTGCACACTACGCCACCCCAGTTAGGACCTGAACCCGGTCCTAGGATGCTTGTTTCCAGTCCAGGGAGGACCTGGCCTGGCAGTTCGGACTGGACTGTTCCCATTGGGCGCAGGGTCAAGACTGATTTGCATATGGCTGGGTCCAAACTGGAATGGCATGGTGAGCAAAAAACGATGCATTTAGGCCCAGATCTCTGTACTGGGGTGAATGTATGACATTGTTCTGCATTCTGTCCATCAATTGTTCTTTTGCATTTGTCACCCCGAGTGGGACGGGTATGCCCAGGCGGGGTCCCGTGCTCTCCATGCCACTGGAGTCAAGCTATCCTGGCTGATGAGGGCTGATAGCCCGAAACCGGTCTTAGGATGCTTGTTTCCAGTCCAGGGAGGACCTGGCCTGGCTGTTCGAGCTGGACTGTTCCCATTGGGTGCAGGGTCAAGACTGATTTGCATATGGCTGGGTCCAAACTGGAATGGCATGGTGAGCAAAAAACGATGGATTTAGGCCCAGATCTCTGTACTGGGGTGAATGTATGACATTGTTCTGCATTCTGTCCATCAATTGTTCTTTTTGCATTTGTCACCCCGAGTGGGACGGGTATGCCCAGACGTGGGTCCCTTGCTCTCCATGCCACTGGAGTCAAGCTATCCTGGCTGATAGCCCAAAACCGGTCCTAGGATGCTTGTTTCTAGTCCAGGGAGGACCTGGCCTGGCAGTTCGGGCTGGACTGTTCCCATTCGGTGCAGGGTCAAGACTGATTTGCATATGGCTCGGTCCAAACTGGAATGGCATGGTGAGCAAAAAAACGATGGATTTAGGCCCAGATCTCTGTACTGGGGTGAATGTATGACATTGTTCTGCATTCTGTCCATCAATTGCTCTTTTTGCATTTGTCACCCTGAGTGGGACGGGTATGCCCAGACGTGGGTCCCATGCTCTCCATGCCACTGGAGTCAAGCTATCCTGGCTGATGAGGGCTGAAAGCCCAAAACCGGTCCTAGGATGCTTGTTTCCAGTCCAGGGAGGACCTGGCCTGGCAGTTCGGGCTGGACTGTTCCAGTTGGGTGCAGGGTCAAAACTGATTTCCATATGGCTGGGTCCAAACTGGAATGCCATGGTGAGCAAAAAAACGATGGATTTAGGCCCAGATCTCTGTACTGGGGTGAATGTATGACATTGTTCTGCATTCTGTCCATCAATTGTTCTTTTTGCATTTTTCATCCCTGTAAGCATGAAAATGACAATAAACATGATCATTTTACCTCTAAAAGTGATGATCCACATCTGAAAGTCAGAATTAGTTGAAAGATGCAATAGTTGGAAACTGACCATTTTGGACCTCTCATAGGCATTTCCTCAGGTCGCGGGTCATCGATCGTTTTGAATGAATTTTCGGACTTACTCGCTTGAACATGAATTAACTCTAAATGTTGTTTATATCACTTCCCGCAGTGAATAAACACGTTTTAAGCCCTCGAATTGAGCATTTGGGTCATTTTAATTCACTTTTACCCATGCTCCAAATCTCGAGTTTTGGGTCCCTAGAAGCATGAAAATGACTATAAACATGCTCATTTTAGCTCCAAAAGTGATGATCCACATCCGAAAGTCAGAATTAGTTGAAAGATGCAGTATTTCAAAACCGACCATTTTGGTCCTCTCAGAGCCATTTCCTCAGGTCGCGGGTCATCGATCGTTTTTCATGAAAAATCGGACGTTCTCGCATAATCATGAATTAACTCTAAATGTTGTTTATATCACTTCCCGCAGTGAATAAACACGTTTTAAGCCCTCGAAGTGAATATTTGGGTCATTTTAATTCACTTTTACCCATGCTCCAAATCTTGAGTTTTGGCTCCCTAGAAGCATGAAAATGACTATAAACATGCTCATTGTAGCTGCAAAAGTGATGATCCACATCAGAAAGTCAGAATTAGTTGAAAGATGCAATATTTGAAAATGGACCATTTTTGTCCTCTCACAGCCATTTCCTCATGTCGCGCGGGTCATCGATCGTTTTGAACGAAAAATCGGACATTCTTCCATGAACATGAATTAACTCTGAGGGGGATATTCTCAAGAACGTGCGATAATCATCGCCAATTTAGGTTAACGCAAGTTTTCATATCGCCGTCTAGCGTGGGAAAATAACCCCGTGTCAACGTGGCATTCACAACACGGCGGTAACATGCGATAGTACCCCGATAACGTGGCAAATGTCCACGATAACACTACCGGGACGGCGATAAAAATCTCAACCCGAACGTAAAAAAGTTGCGATGGGCCCAACCGCGATAGAAAAATCAGCGACAAGCAGCGGCAGGTTGCATTTCCCACGTCAGGCGGGTAAAATCACCATTAAAGCAGCAAAAAAACTGCGAAGCATAATGGAGGGAGCTGGAGCAAGTACAGAGGACAACCCGAGCCCCACAAGCCCTACGGAGGACCAGCCTGGGACCTTGGGGCCAGGGAAGGGCAAGGAGAAGAAGAAGAGGAAGACGCGGTTCAGTCCGCAGGAAAACAGGATCCAGATAACGAAGGTGACACTCCCACCATCCAATTTCCGTTGGTGTAATTGACAGCACTAAATGTTGCACATACACTTGTCCGAGCGATGTGCCAATACAGAGGAGTGACAAGCACACAGGGAATGTGTCTAGGAATGAATTTATTTGCACATGCTGTGCCTGTGGTCATTATGACCTGTCCCATGATTGCTAAGGACAGTCCCCATGTGACGTGCCTATGTGAAGAAATTGTTAATGATAGTGTCCCTTCGGGCTATTCCAGCTGCTGCTGCACCGGGGTGTGGTCCACCTTCCTCATCTTCATCATCATCGTCCGGTGCATCAGGCACTTGGATCCATGGGGCATTGGTGCATACACATATGTTGTGCAACACACAACATGCAATGATCATCTTGCACACTATTTGCGGGCTGTACAGGAGTCTTCCACCTATGATGTCCAGGCACCTCAAACGTGACTACAACACGCCAAATGAGCGCTCCACAATGCCCCTGGTGCGTATGTGGGCCGCATTGTACTGCCTCTGGGCCTGGGTGTTCGGGGCTCGGAGGGGTGTCATCATCCACGGGCAGAGTGCATATCCTTGATCACATGTGACAAGGGAGAGAGATGTGTCAATCAGTGGTTCGGCATTCTGTGTTGGCAGGCTCATTAGTATATTGGTGTGTGATGTGTGGGACTTTGGGATACATGTCTGACATGTCTTGCATGTGGCAAATGAGCGGCATCCATGTGTAGTACGTTGCCTCACAGCTGCTCCTCACTCCCCCAAGCCTATTTACTTCTGTGCGCTGCGCGGTTGCAACACTTGCACTCCTAGGACACACCATTGTCATGACTGTCTGCGCATGTCTACTTGCCTGACAACGACACTGTGATAATGGCCGTGGAAGGTGGTCAGCCACGTGTGTGTAGGCCTATGATCAGGATATGGCGGGAACAGAGACACACGCAGTAGTTGCCTTGGTGGCCATCCCGGGAGTGAACCACGCCCTGAGCCCCGGGCTATTTATTGCCACTCCTACGCTGGCCCAGCCCACTCTGCTTACGCTTACAGGGGGGGGGGACATGGCTACATGTCCAGGGTCTACCCCACTGCCTGAGGTAACATGGTAGCGCCCACTATCTACGACACTACAAACACCAGCAGTATATGTCTACATGGACACGTCTGTGCTCTGCATACTTAAGTCTGTCCAGCACATCCCCTCCACACATGGCATTGTGTACATTCTGATTCATGGGTCACTTGCCTCCCTCGCACATACTTGGTTCCCACCTCTCACCACTGTTATGTCCCGTATAGAGGCCCTAATGTAGACCCGTTCATACATGCCCTAAAATGGACCTATTCGTATTTGCCCTAATACAGTCATATTCGTACTTGCCCTATTATGGTCAAAGCCGCATATGCCCTATTACGGTCATAACTGTACATGTCCTATGTTAGAACTGGGGGTCTCTAGGTGGCAGAGGTAGGTACCTTTGCCCAAATAGGGACCCTTGCTTCTAGTCAGGGTAAGGGGGTACACTCCTGAAATAACCCCTGCTCACCCCCTTGGTAGCTTGGCACGAGCAGACAGGCTTAGTTCAGAGGCAGTGTGTAAAGCATTTGTGAACACATACAGTAATCCAGTGACAACACTACAAATGGACACCACACAGGTTGTATTATAAAAATAAGTATCTTTTATATAGATTTACCACAAGACCGTAAATGACCAAAATAATCCACAATACTGTACTTTAAAAATGGTAGAATTAGCTTGAGTCTCTTAAAATGGAAATGCGACAGTTTGAGTTCAATGTACCTGAGATGCGTAACGCGGGGCAACGAAAAGTGTTGCAGGGAAGGTGATGCGGTAGTCCCTTACACACAAGGACGGTGATGCGTTGAAGATGTGGTGCAAAGAAACAAAGTGGCGTCTTCTGGAGGTTGCGACAACGAAGGGGTGATGTGTGCACGCCCGACGGCTGTGCGGTGATTTCGATGAGTCTTTGGAGCCGCCACAGGCCCTGCGACATGCTTCCCTGGCTATGCAATGGCGTCTGATGCGAGGTCGACGATCTTCTCCTGGGATGCGGGGCACGCCTCGTGTTGCGATGCGTCGGCGTCTGATGTGAGGTCGATGCTCTGCCCCGGGGATGCGACGGCGTCTGATGCGACGGCAACACTTTTCTCCGGTGCTGTGAGGCGCTTCGAAGGATGTGAGGGTGTCAGCGGCGCGCTTCTTCGGGGATGCGCCGGCATCTGATGCGACGTCGACACTCTTCTCCGGTGATGCGAGAATCAGCAGCTGCGGCGACATGCTTCTTCGTCTTGAGTCGCGCTTCCAGCTCCCAGAGACACGTAAGTGTGTCAGAAGGTCCAAATTCCCAGCAAGGGAATACAGGGGGAGCTGGTGGGTGAAGTCTGTTGTCCCTGAGACTTCAACAGGAGGCAAGCTCTGAAATCAAGCCCTTGGAGATCCTTCACAAGTTGATGAAAGTACACACAAAGTTCCCTTCTCCTTTCTTTGGCAGTCAGGCAACCACTGCAGGCAGATCCCTCTAGCTTAGGGATAGTCTTCTCCTCAGTTTCTTCTTGGTTTCGCTCCTCAGCAAAGGTTTCTTCTTGTTTCCCAAAAGTGATCTAATTTCCTAGGGGTCTGGGTCCCCTTTTTATACACCTTTTCTCTTTGTTCTCTGAAGGCAGAGAGGCCTTTGTCTAGTCCAAAACCAGTTCTGGTCAGTCCTGGAGCACTTTGTTTACAGGACTCCTTCTTTCCTTTCAGAATGTGGGGCAGGGTGCTCAGCCGCCCAGCAGGAGGTGGAGCCAGCATTGTGAAAGGCAGGCACAGCCCTATTCAGACCCAGGTGCAACTCCTCCCTCCACTCTGGATGCAGATCTCTCTGTTCAGCCCTGTGCTGACTCACCCTGTCTTCTGGAGCCACCCCCAGCCCCTGTCTCTCAAACTCCAGACAAAGAATACACAACCTAGCAGAGGCAGGCTTGGAAGGTTAGGCAAGAAAATACCTACTTTCTAAAAGTGGTATTTTCAAACACAGAATGTTAAAATCAACTTCACTAAAAGATGTATTTTATCATTCTGAGTTCAGGCATACTAAATTCGTTTTTCTACCATGTTCCCTGAGTCAGTTAGGATTATAAGGTGTAATAATCAAACTGCCCATTCTGGCCTATGGGGAACAGGTAGCCTTGCAATAGTGAAAACCGAAAATGGCTGTAATTCACTATTAGGACATGCCACACACACCAGGGCATGTCCTACCTTATACTTACAATGCACCCTGCCCTAGGGCCTACTGTAGGGGTGACCAACATGCCGTAAAGGGAAGGTTTAGGGACTGGTAAGTGGGTGTACTCACCAAGTTGACATGGCAGCCCTGGGCTGCACACAGGCTCTGCAATGGCAGGCCTGAGACACATTTTACAAGCTGCTTCTGTGGGTGGCACAACCAGTGCTGCAAGCCCACCAGCAGTATTGGATTTACAAGCCCTGGGCACACTCAGTGCACTGTACTAGGGACTGACAAGTAAACCAATCATCCAATCATGGAGTCACTAATACATAACACAATTTACAATAGGGAGAGCATATGCACTTTAGCACTGATCAGTAGTGGTGAAGTGCCCAGAGTCATAAAACAGCCAACAACAGGTCAGAAAAAGTACAGGAGGAAGGCAAAAAGTTTAGGGATGACCCTGCAAAAAGGGCCAAGTCCAACACAACCCCCTTCCAGCCAAAAATGCTGGGTAGACCAATCACTACCTTGATGGGCTTCCCTGCTTTGGGCGATAGAACCTGGACCCTGGCCCACAACAGCAGGGGCATATTCCAGTTCTACGCCAATCTGAACCTATTTAGATCCCTCTGTCCATACTCTCAGGATCCACCAAGCTAATCCATGGGGAACCCTTCTCCTCACCTGTGGACACCATCTGTGCAGCACCTAACCTTAACTTGCTCACAGGTGTGTCCCAACAGACAGCAAGCCACAGTGGCCACCGACAGTGGTCAGGGATGAGACCCAGGCCTTATGCCTCTCAGGGCTCTCAAACCTCGGTGGCATCAGGGAGCGGGGGCAGTAGCCCCAGGTGCCTGGCACCCTTTGTCCACTCTCCCTCCTGTCAGGTCAGGTATGACATCCTGACACTGACCCACCAGCCCCAGGCTTGTACCCGGCGGCTGGACTGGAGACTGAGGTGGGCTTTACCACACCCGGTCCTCCTCCTTGGGGCTCTGTACCCTCCCACCTGGAGCAGTACCCCCTTCCAGAATTGCCAGGGCACCTGTGGCAGGTGTCCTGCACAATTCGCCCGCCAGTTCAGGGGTTCTATCCTGCAACTGGGCGTCCAGGTCAGGGGGGACACCCTGAACCTGGTACTCCAATCTAGGGACTAAACCCTCCAGTTGAACCGGGGTCAGAGGCGAGGGCTCCCTCCCTCTGCACCCCCTTCCAGAGTACTGCCCCCTCCCATCAGGAGCGGTACCCCCAGAAGACAAACCGGTCAGGACACTGTTTACAGTTGTCCCACCCTCCAGGTCAGACAACACCTGAACCTGGCTTCCCAACCCAGGGTCTGTACCCTTAGGCTGGACCTGTGCCTGGCCACCCAGGACTTCCGGGAGGGTACACCAACCCCCCCAAGGGAAACACACTCCTCTAGAGTTGTGTAAGAATCTGCCTGGCGCACCAGGACTTCCTGGGGAGCACGCATGCCCCCCCAGAGGGTAACACATCTCTCATGTGTTGTGTAACAGTCTGCCTGGCGCAGATCTCCCGACCCCTGTCCATCTGACAGTGTGTGAAGATCCCCCAGGACAGAAGTGGTGTCACCATGGTCATTTACTGGTGACTCAGCCCTTCTGGCTGGTCCCTGACCCACTGGTTCTTCCACAGGGGATTCTCTCCCCCTCTCACCCCTCACTCTGGACTTCTGCACCCTCCCAAGTGGAGTGACACTGCCAGACACCAGAAACACTGGAGCTCCATTTACAGACGCTCCAGGTTCTCTAGACACTAGGAGATCCTCCTCAATGGGCGGCCCAGCAGGACAGCCTAGGCTCCCTACCTGGTGTTCCCTTAAAGAACCATCCAGGCTCTGAGACTGGGTTTCGGGCACCTTGGGACACGCAGCCCCACACTCACTCCTTCTCCACTGAGACAGGACGTGAGTCCCTGCACCCCTCCCACTACCACGGGCCCTAGCTGGGCTACACTGAACCTCTCCCACCACTCTGGGTTGGAAGACACCTGAGCCACTCCTCTTAGGGTCACTCCCCAATGCCTCTCCAGACCCTCTGGAATCCACCAAAAGGTCTGCCTCCCTTGTGAGCTCCCTGGGGTCAGATAACTCACTCTCCAACAGGTGTTGGCATAGCTCTGGAAAACAGGGACTTACAATATGCTCTCCCACAATTGGATTACACAGCCCCCTACAAGGGTTAACCAAACTATCCTTCACCTCACCATCCAGTGCCTTGCACACATACCCCACACCACTCTCCTGAGACTGGCAAGACAGTATCTTACTGTCTCTGTCATTCAACCCACACTCTTCTGGGCGGTCTTCACACTCACACATCAGAACTTCAACCATGGGGGAACCCCTCTCCCTGCACCTCTCATCTAGAGTCAGTTGAGTGTCCCTCCCACCTCTAGGACTATGAACCCCTGTGCCAGTTCCCCAATCCACCTCAGGGACACTGCGCACCACTAGAGCTACCTCATATCCTGGAACCTCCTGGTGTATATTAACCCCCTCCTTCAAGTCAGGTGCCAAATCTCTGGGTGTGTGTACTACTCCCTCAGCACTCGATAACATAATTTTGCTGCCTCCATCTGAGCTGGACTCCCCCTCCAACTCAGCAAAGCTCACTCTCTGAGCTACACACATTTCTTGTTGCTGGGCTGAGACACTCATGGCCTCCAGCCTCTCGAGCTCTAAATCAAGCTCCCTCATTCTCAACTCATGCTCCTGATCCATTCTTTTCTCTTCTAAGGCCAACTTTCTAATTTCCAATTGCCCATTCATTTTGGCCAGCTCCAACTCATGCATCCTACTCTTCTCTCTGTCCTCCAGCTCCTCTGGGGACAGACCTTGGGCAGCAACCCTGCTACCCGCTGGGGAAGTTACTCTCCTCCCCCAATCATAATCAGCAGATGCTCTGGATGCTGATGTATCCATTGTGATTAAACTTGGCAGTTTTTAGCAAAAATAGAAAGTCCCAGAAAAGAATATCTACCAAAAGTATGTGGTTGTGTTTTGGTCTGCACTCACTAGGTAGTGTTTACCAATCACTGTACATGAGTCACAAATGCAAGTCCAGAATCCCCACCGCTGACCACCAATGTTAGAACTGGGGGTCTCTAGTTGGCAGATGTAGGTACCTTTGCCCAAATAGGGACCCTTGCTTCTAGTCAGGGTAAGAGGGTACACTCTTGAAATAACCCCTGCTCACCCCCTTGGTAGCTTGGCACGAGCATAGCAAAACCAAAGGGGATGATGGACGGAGTGTTGAACATTGCAAGCACTCACCCCCAGTCAACTGATCTGGGTTTAATCCATCATCATTCTTTAGCTCACTCCGCCACCCCAGTTCAGACATGGCCCTATGTAAATCAGTCTGACCCTGTGCCTCATGGGAACAGTCCAGCCCGAACTGCCAAGCCATTTCTTCCCTGGACCGGAAACAAGCATCCTTGGACCGGTTTCTGGCTTACAGCCATCATCAGCCAGGCTATCTTGAATCCAGTGGCAAAGTGAGCAAGGGACCCACGTCTGGGCATACCCTGCCAACTTAGGGCGAACATAGCAAAACCAAAGGGGATGATGGACGGAGTGTTGAACATTGCAAGCACTCACCCCCAGTCAACTGATCTGGGTTTAATCCATTATCATTCTTTAGCTCACTCCGCCACCCCAGTTCAGACATGGCCCTATGCAAATCAGTCTGACCCTGTGCTTCATGGGAACAGTCCAGCCCGAACTGCCAAGCCATGTCTTCCCTGGACCAGAAACAAGCATCCTGGGACTGGTTTCTGGCTTACAGCCGTCATCAGCCAGGCTATCTTGAATCCAGTGGCAAAGTGAGCAAGGGACCCACGTCGGGGCATACCCTGCCAACTTAGGGTGAACATAGCAAAACCAAAGGGGATGATGGACGGAGTGTTGAACATTGCAAGCACTCACCCCCAGTCAACTGATCTGGGTTTAATCCATCATCATTCTTTAGCTCACTCCGCCACCCCAGTTCAGACATGGCCCTATGCAAATCAGTCTGACCCTGTGCCTCATGGGAACAGTCCAGCCCGAACTGCCCGAACTGCCAAGTTGGCAGGGTATGCCCAGACGTGGGTCCCTTGCTCACTTTGCCACTGGATTCAAGCTAGCCTGGCTGATGAGGGCTGTTAGCCCAAAACCGGTCCCAGGATGCTTGTTTCCGGTCCAGGGAAGGCATGGCTTGGCAGTTCGGTCTGGACTGTTCCCATGAGGCACAGGGTCAAGACTGATTTGCATATAGCTGTGTCTGAACTGGGGTGGCGAAGTGAGCTAAAGAACGATGATGGATTCAACCCAGATCTGTGACTGGGGGTGAGTGTCTGAAAAGTTTCAGCGCTCCGTCCTTCATCTCCTTCTGTGTGTTTTGTTTGCCCTAAGTTGGCAGGGTATGCCCAGAGGTGGGTCACTTGGTCACTTTGCCACTGGATTCAAGCTAGCCTGGCTGATGAGGGCTGTTAGCCCAAAACCGGTCCCAGGATGCTTGTTTCCGGTCCAGGGAAGGCATGGCTTGGCAGTTTGGTCTGGACTGTTCCCATGAGGCACAGGGTCAAGACTGATTTGCATATAGCTGTGTCTGAACTGGGGTGGCGAAGTGAGCTAAAGAACGATGATGGATTCAACCCAGATCTGTGACTGGGGGTGAGTGTCTGAAAATTTTCAGCGCTCCGTCCATCATCTCCTTGTGTTTGCTTTGTTTGCCCTAAGTTGGCAGGGTATGCCCAGACGTGGGTCCCTTGCTCACTTTGCCACTGGATTCAAGCTAGCCTGGCTGATGAGAGCTGTTAGCCCGAAACCGGTCCCAGGATGCTTGTTTCCGGTCCAGGGAAGGCATGGCTTGGCAGTTCGGTCTGGACTGTTCCCATGAGGCACAGGGTCAAGACTGATTTGCATATAGCTGTGTCTGAACTGGGGTGGCGAAGTGAGCTAAAGAACGATGATGGATTCAACCCAGATGTGTGACTGGGGGTGAGTGTCTGAAAAGTTTCAGCGCTCCGTCCATCATCTCCTTGTGTTTGCTTTGTTTGCCCTAAGTTGGCAGGGTATGCCCAGACGTGGGTCCCTTGCTCACTTTGTCACTGGATTCAAGCTAGCCTGGCTGATGAGGGCTGTTAGCCCGAAACCAGTCCCAGGATGCTTGTTTTCGGTCCAGGGAAGGCATGGCATGGCAGTTCGGTCTGGACTGTTCCCATGAGGCACAGGGTCAAGACTGATTTGCATATAGCTGTGTCTGAACTGGGGTGGCGAAGTGAGCTAAAGAACGATGATGGATTCAACCCAGATCTGTGACTGGGGGTGAGTGTCTGAAAAGTTTCAGCGCTCCGTCCATCATCTCCTTGTGTTTCCTTTGTTTGCCCTAAGTTGGCAGGGTATGCCCAGACGTGGGTCCCTTGCTCACTTTGCCACTGGATTCAAGCTAGCCTGGCTGATGAGGGCTGTTAGCCCGAAACCGGTCCCAGGATGCTTGTTTCCGGTCCAGGGAAGGCATGGCTTGGCAGTTCGGTCTAGACTGTTCCCATGAGGCACAGGGTCAAGACTGATTTGCATATAGCTGTGTCTGAACTGGGGTGGCGAAGTGAGCTAAAGAACGATGATGGATTCAACCCAGATCTGTGACTGGGGGTGAGTGTCTGAAAAGTTTCAGCACTCCGTCCATCATCTCCTTGTGTTTGCTTTGTTTGCCCTAAGTTGGCAGGGTATGCCCAGACGTGGGTCCCTTGCTCACTTTGCCACTGGATTCAAGCTAGCCTGGCTGATGAGGGCTGTTAGCCCGAAACCGGTCCCAGGATGCTTGTTTCCGGTCCAGGGAAGGCATGGCTTGGCAGTTCGGTCTGGACTGTTCCCATGAGGCACAGGGTCAAGACTGATTTGCATATAGCTGTGTCTGAACTGGGGTGGCGAAGTGAGCTAAAGAACGATGATGGATTCAACCCAGATCTGTAACTGGGGGTGAGTGTCTGAAAAGTTTCAGCGCTCCGTCCACCATCTCCTTGTGTTTGCTTAGCTTTGCACGAGCAGACAGGCTTAGTTCAGAGGCAGTATGTAAAGCATTTGTGAACACATACAGTAATCCAGTGACAACACTACAAATGGACACCACACAGGTTGTATTATAAAAATAAGTATCTTTTATATAGATTTACCACAAGACCATAAATGACAAAAATAATCCACAATACTGTACTTTAAGGATGGTAGAATTAGCTTGAGCCTCTTAAAATGGAAATGCAACACTTTGAGTTCAATGTACCTGAAATGCATAACGCGGGGCAACGAAAAGTGTTGCAGGGAAGGTGATGCGGTAGTCCCTTACACGCAAGGACGGTGATGCGTTGAAGATCTGGTGCAAAGAAACACAGTGGCGTCTTCTGGAGGTTGCGACAACGAAGGGGTGATGCGTGCACGCCCAACGGCTGTGCAGCGATTTCGATGAGTCTTTGGAGCCGCGACAGGCCCTGTGACACACTTCCCTGGCGATGCGACGGCGTCTGATGCGAGGTCGACGATCTTCTCCTGGGATGCGGGGCGTGCCTCGTGTTGCGATGCGTCGGCGTCTGATGCGAGGTCGATGCTCTGCGACGCGACGGGATGCAACAGCGTCTGATGCGACGGCAACACTTTTCTCCGGTGCTGCGAGGCGCTTCGAAGGATGCGAGGGTGTCAGCGGCACGCTTCTTCGTGGATGCGCCTGCGTCTGATGCGACGTCGACACTCTTCTCCGGCGATGCGAGAATCAGCGGCTGCGGTGACACGCTTCTTCGTCTTGAGTCGCACTTCCAGCTCCCAGAGACACCCAAGTGTGTCAGAAGGTCCAAATTCCCAGCAAGGGAATACAGGGGGAGCTGGTGGGTGAAGTCTGTTGTCCCTGAGACTTCAACAGGAGGCAAGCTCTGAAATCAAGCCCTTGGAGATCCTTCACAAGTTGATGAAAGTACACACAAAGTTCCCTTCTCTTTTCTTTGGCAGTCAGGCAACCACTGCAGGCAGATCCCTCTAGCTTAGGGATAGTCTTCTCCTCAGTTTCTTCTTGGTTCCGCTCCTCAGCAAAGGTTTCTTCTTGTTTCCCAAAAGTGATCTAATTTCCTAGGGGTCTGGGTCCCCTTTTATACACCTTTTCTCTTTGTTCTCTGAAGGCAGAGAGGCCTTTGCCTAGTCCAAAACCAGTTCTGGTCAGTCCTGGAGCACTTTGTTTACAGGACTCCGTCTTTCCTTTCAGAATGTGGGGCAGGGTGCTCAGCCGCCCAGCAGGAGGTGGAGCCAGCATTGTGAAAGGCAGGCACAGCCCTATTCAGACCCAGGTGCAACTCCTCCCTCCACTCTGGATGCAGATCTCTCTATTCAGCCCTGTGCTGACTCACCCTGTCTCCTGGAGCCACCCCCAGCCCCTGTCACTCAAACTCCAGACAAGGAATATACAACCTAGCAGAGGCAGGCTTCAAAGGTTAGGCAAGAAAATATCTACTTTCTAAAAGTGGTATTTTCAAACACAGAATGTTAAAATCAACTTCACTAACATATGTATTTTATCATTCTGAGTTCAGGCATACTAAATTCGTTTTTCTACCATGTTCCCTGGGTCAGTTAGGATTATAAGGTGTAATAATCAAACTGCCCATTCTGGCCTATGGGGAACAGGTAGCCTTGCAATAGTGAAAAACGAAAATGGATGTAATTCACTATTAGGACATGCCACACACACCAGGGCATGTCCTACCTTATACTTACAATGCACCCTCCCCTAGGTCCTACTTTAGGGGTGACCAACATGCCGTAAAGGGAAGGTTTAGGAACTGGTAAGTGGGTGTACTCACCAAGTCAACATGGCAGCCCTGGGCTGCACACAGGCTCTGCAATGGCAGACCTGAGACACATTTTACAAGCTGTTTCTGTGGGTGGCACAACCAGTGCTGCAAGCCCACCAGCAGTATTGGATTTACAAGCCCTGGGCACACTCAGAGCACTGTACTAGGGACTGACAAGTAAACCAATCGTCCAATCATGGAGTCACTAATACATAACACAATTTACAATAGGGAGAACATATGCACTTTAGCACTGATCAGCAGTGGTGAAGTGCCCAGAGTCATAAAACAGCCAACAACAGGTCAGAAAAAGTACAGGAGGAAGGCAAAAACTTTAGGGATGACCCTGCAAAAAGGGCCAAGTCCAACATCCTATTATAGTCATGATTCCTTTTATAGGCATGATCTTTCGCCTACATTGGTCCTCACTAGTACGCATCGTGCACTGAGGACTGAACGTTATTTATTCTGTAGTTTTGAATACAGCAGGGTTTTTCCCAAACACAGACCCACACTTTACTCATCAATTATGCATGGCTCTCTAGGAATACACCACCTGCATAATATGTATGTACAAAGTTCACCCCTGACGTCTTCCTCAAGTCTAACATGGACAATACAAAGCAACCAGAGTCTTCAGGGTATAAATATACCACATCTTACCCCAGTAAGACAGAGGGAACCGAGACTTCCATGCTGACACACTGACCAGAGACGCTGAGGCTCCTGCATGCAGTCGCTCCAGCTGACAGCGGTCTGACACAGCCCTTGCGGGGTGTCCAACTCGAGACCAGAACGGGGTCCCACACTCTCTCTATTCAGGTATGGGGGTTCGACTAAATCCTAGAAGGATTCTTGGCTCTTAGGCTTTTAGACCTATACACATGTGCTAGGTACACTCAGGTACATCTAGTTAGGCATCGTAGGAGTATGCACACTTTTCATAATGCTTTTTATATTCATGTATGTATTCATGATTATTGCAATATGGTAGAACTGTTCTATCCCTTTGCTTTCATCGTACTGCTAATAATATATCTCTGCTATTGTCTGCTGGTTTCTGCAGCACATATATTTTAAACTAGAATAACAACTGTTCAATAAATACTTATTGAAACGCCCAGACTGTTTATTCTGTGTAACTCTCTGAGACAAACTGTATAAGTAAGCACGAGTGACTGAGCGAAAAGTAATATATTGTTTCCCCGATTCTGAGGAATTTGGGTTGTCATGGTCTAACGTTGCCAGAAACTAATCTCTCCCCGATAAGAGGAGATTCTAGTGGCACTGTGAGCTAGCTAATGCAAATCAGGCTAACATACGTGGTGGGGGTGCATAGAGCCAGTCTACCACCAAACCCACAGCTTATGTTATCCAAACGCGTAGGTCCTGCATGGGTACTATAGGAACTACACGACATGGCGCCACCAACGTTGGTTTGGTACTTATTTAATAGTAGAATCCGAGTAGTTCAGTCGTGCTGTTCTCAGAGAACCTACTCACAAAACCCCAGAGACGTCTGGAGTGGGTGGGCACAAAATCCGCCGCAGCTGAGTAGTATGAAAATACTATTTATTGGCTGTTGGTTAATCAAGCTTGAAAGGACATTTAGTTCCTGAATTGTGCATAACACCTCATCTTAAGTTCCCTGAGAACACCTCTTCCTCCAAACATGACTGGTTCAGGGGATGAGAGAGCTGACCTGAACGTTTTAGAGGGAGAAGAAGATCCTGAGGATGCAATACAGATTGCACCAAAATTCAGAAGGACAGTCACTCTAAGACTATTAGAAAATGGCTTACCAGCCACGGGTGGCATAGTAGTTTTCGTGATTGAGGCACACGAATCAAACAAAACAAAGGCATTCTATTCATGGGTTACACTCCCAGCAGCAAATGCCATAACAAAGACATTTCACTACTATTTGAGAGGAAATGCACCAAGGGAATATGCCCCGTTTGAGGACATAGAGATTCTACTCACTTACCAGGAACATCATTACTGATTTAATGACGCCCTACCCCACGTACGACAAAGAGTAAGATTATGCCCGCTCGGAGGAGACGGGGCCACATGGCCAATACTAGCGGCTTACACACCGCACCCTGACATTGGAACAATGCCACAGCCAGAATTACTCGTACAACACAGAGATTTAATTAAAATCTACAGAAACCTGACACAATTTGTTATGAGGACTTTAACAATCCAACCTGCACCAGCAGGTGCAGCAAACAGTACTCCAGCTCAGGATACAGGAAATAAAATTACTCCTCTAACATTACACGCAGTAATGGGCAAAATGCCCGCAAAACGCGAACAAATACTATTCTGGATAGCTCAGAAAATAACTCAGCTTGAGGCAGTATTCCTGAATACTACCATCTATGAAAAACACAGAATTCTAACAATCTGCTTGCCCATGGGGATCACACCACAAGTAGAGGACTGCACCTCTTGGGGTTCAGTCTTTGCTGCCATATATACCAGAACACATGGTATCCCGTCCTTAGCAGTAATACCTGACGTATTGAGACAGATACAAAATGAGTACGGAGCAGAACCTGCCCTTAACTTAGGGATGAAGTTACTAAATAACTTTGACCAGGTATCAGCCATAATACTAGCTAACATTAAGGGGGAAGCAGCTTCAGTGGCGATCCGCCAACGCCTAAGGGATTTTGGTCCGATAGATCAACAACACGAACTACCCAAAATAATTGAAACTGCATATGCAGAACTAGGCAGAGACAGTCTAGGTGGGAAAGCATTAAAACCACAACTGGTGGGCAGGCCTGAAAAGGACACTACAAAGCAGACACCTAGTTCTTCTAAAAAGAAGTGGGAAAATAAAATACAACAAAAGTCTAAAGACAACAGATCTCAATCCAGAGGTAGGTCTCCTCAACAGGAGCCCTCTGAAAGGAGGTATAACTTCAGGAATAGGGATAATATTAAGAAACCTGACAGGTATCAGGATACTGATACTCGTTTCTCTAGTTCCTTTCAGGATCCATCAAAAAACTCCAAGAGGGAAGGACGGTCAGAGGAGCGTACAAAGTCCAGAGACACGCAACGCGCTGCGGACTACGCACCTAAAAAAGAAGATAAACAAAAACAGAAACCTCAGTTTAAAAAGAAGAAGGTAGCAGGTCTCAATTCAGACATGCCCAGAATTCTGAGGACACAGCTTCTGAACGGGGAATGGGCTCTGACGATGCTAGACAGCGCGGCAGAAGTAACGATAGCTTGCCAGAACCTGAAGGAATTTCTGGTGACAGCGGAGTTGAGTGAGTATATCACGGTGGAAACACCTGATACTCGGGTAAGTGTCCCACATAAATTACATGAGATAACACTCCGGATGGATGGGGACAAGCCCAGAAAAGCTAAAGGTCTCTTTTGGAAAAATCTGCCATCTGGTTATGACATTCTATTAGCAGAACAAGACTGGCCACCAGCATTCGTCATGGAGTGCCCTAGGGGAGAAACTATCATTTTTCCAGCCTTTTCCGACATCGTTCCCATACATCTAAAACATGCATATGCGCAGGAGTGGGTGGTTGCCCTAGCTCCAGCATTGTACAAAAATCATGTTATTTGGGATGAGGATTCAACCCACCACGTGATCCCGTTAAACGTTTCCCCAAATGCTCAAAAGCAATACCCTATAAAGCAGGAAGCTAAAAAAAAAGTCAGGGAGATCCTAGATCAGCTAGAATACCAGGGGGTGATAGAAAATTGCACTTCACCTATGAACAATCCTTTGTTTCCCGTAATGAAACCTGACAACACATATCATTTAGTTTTGGATTACAGACATTTAAATACTTGCACAAAGACATTTGCAGTTCAAAATGCACATAGTGCGGCCTTAATGAATAACATTGTGCGCAAAAAATACAAAACAACATTTGATATCTCAAATGGATTTTTCTGCCAAAATATAGCGCCTGAAAGCAGGTATCTGACCACATTCAGTGCGTTAGGGTCCCAGCGACAATTTTGTCAACTAGCCCAAGGGTATAAAAATAGCCCCGGGGTATTTTCAGCAAGAGTAACAGAGTTAGTCCAAAATTTGGATGAAGAAGCATTGTCCTATGTGGATGATATTTATCTGACGGACGATGACTTACCGAGGCACTTGACCAGGGTGAGCACCATTATTATGGGATTCGCCTCTGAGGGCTACAAATTTAATTTTTAAAAAATCAAAAATTGCCCACCTCAGTGTCCTATTTTTAGGATACGACCTGTCAAGTGAAGGAAAAAGCCTAGCAGCTAACTTTTTAGAAAAGTTTGCGCTGCTCCAACCTCCAAAATCTTTAAAGAATTTACAATCAATTCTGGAATTCCTAAATTTTGGTCAAACATACATTTTGGATTACGCAGAAAGAGTAAAACCTTTCTACGACTTAATAAAACCTGATTTTTCAGTCAGACAATGGACACAGGAACATACAAACATCCTGCGTTCCCTACAGGAAGACATGATAGCTTCTAAACATTTACAGACACGCGTAAACGTACACAACTTAGTGATCCGAGTCATAGCGGGTCAATGCGGGTACACTTATTTGACTTTCAATGAAGGCGAAACGGTACCGATCGCATACAAATGACACCTGTACACAAACGCAGAGATGCATTTCACTTCAACAGAAAAACTCCTGACAGCAGTGCAGACCTCTGTAGCAAGAGAAAGAGCTCTGGCTCCGGGTAAACGCATAATTGTCGTGACCCCAGGACCAGCCTTAGAAGCTGTTACAAAGGCTAGCATTCCAAATCCAAAAGCCTTACATCCCAGATAGATACAATGGGCTAATTCTCTTACTGCAACGGATGTTGAATACAGATTTGATCCAAGTTTAAAAACACAAGCATTTCTGCAATACGAACAAGAATATCCTCTACCAAATGAAATTTTGCCTCTAGATCAGTAGGAATACATTATTTACACTGACGGATCTGCTCAACCAGCCATATGGAGTAAGCAAGCTTACAGCGCAGCGTGTGCGATTGTTAAAGGTCGCATGCACAATGGAAAGTTCCATCCGAGTTGCACTAAAACGCAATCTCTAGGAGACTGCACGGCTCAGTTGGCAGAGTTAAAAGCACTTACACTGGCACTGGTGAATACAGAACACGAATTCCCCACACTGATTGTGTGCGATTCCTTTTACTGTGTACAGTCGTACAATGAATATTTACATCATTGGGAACAAAAGGGGTTCAAAGATGCAAAAGGTGGCACAATTAAGCATAAAATGCTATGGGAACAGGTAGTGGAGTTGAGAAAGGAACTACCAAGGGCTCACGTGATACATACACTGAGTCATCAGCGTGATGGCATTCACGTTGAAGGGAATTCTTTGGATGATGAAGCTGCAAAGGGAGCTGTACACACAGCTGCCGTAGCTGCAGTTACTCGTTCAAAAACGAGAATAGACGGCGAGATAATGGTAGCTGTCAATGCTTAACACAAAGGCAGCACAGCAGTACCTAAAAAATTTCCAATCAAGTACTCCTACAAGTTAGATGCACAAAAAATTCCATATGCTCAGATTCCTGGAGTGGGGGATAGAGTAATACCAAATATGGATTGTAGGCAAGGCTTAATTGTGGCGGCACACGAAGGGAAAGGTTCTGTACATATGGGACTTAGGGAGACTGTTACTTTGTTGAAACAACGCTACTGGTGGCCCGTGATGAGAAGGCAGATTAGAGACTATGTCTGGAACTGCGACATCTGCAAGCAGATGGAAGGGTCCACCGCAACACGTCCAGTACAGATACCATTGTTAGACAGCATTAGGTTGCCTGTTCATGTACGTCCAACTCAAGTTTCCTCAAGGTTTGGCCTCAGCGCTCGGCTGACACTCGAACTGTTATAAAAGATTTGCGAGTTTTTATCGGCACATACGCAGTTGGCACGTTACATTCTGACCGTGGCCCGGCGTTTAGCTCTCAGGCTTACAAAGAGGCCATGGAAGGAATGGGCGTAGCATTGCGGTACTCCTCTCCGTACCATCCCGAGGGAAATTCTGTTGTGGAGAGGAAAAACCGGGACTTAAAGCAATCTTTAACAGCTAGGGTATTAGGCAAGGGCGGTAGATGGGTAGATCACTTATATGGGGTACAACGAGCAATAAACAATCAGCCAAGAAGCTTTCTAGGGGGTGACACTCCTTACGAGGTCCTATTTGGGACAAGAATGTGGGTACCTGATCTTGATTGTGAAGGCACAGTGGCGGATGAAAAAGCATTTGATATCCATGATCGTTTGGCTGTTTTACAGGATCGAAATAAATCCAGAACACAACAAAGTAACGTGCTCCAGAAACAGACCGCCACTGAGGAAGTCAAGGCAGTAACGGCAAGACCTGTCTGGATCCCAAAAATCCGAGATCTGGTCAGAGAAAAGATTGCAGACAAGAAAGAATTTGGGCCATCCTACAGAAAGCCTGTACCGGTCCTAGCAATCCAAGGCACAAGAACTGTACTTCTGCCGCCTCTTGCCGGAAAAAAGGAGAAAAGATTTGTCTCAATCGATTTAATATAACAACACTATGTGGCCGATACTAAACAGTAGGCCTCGTAGACTCCACAGTAGCAGACGCCCTCCTCTCACTACAATCCAAGAAGTTCAGACAGAAAGACTCATCACGGTTGAAGAGCCACCTGTACGGAATGAAGGACTAAGCAACAATGCTATGAAACACGTTCCACTTCAACAAGAAATTCATCTTCAAAATGAAAATCAACTTAACAACCAAGTTGCAATCAGACCGACTACAGACGTCTACGTCAACATGCCTCGTCAAGAGCAAAATCAGATTTCAACAAATCCGATGCAATTCCAACAATTGATCGAACTGCTTCTGCCTATTTCATGAACTTTGATACGTTTT
The DNA here is from genome assembly GCA_963921515.1 of Calotriton arnoldi. Classification (NCBI taxonomy): domain Eukaryota; kingdom Metazoa; phylum Chordata; class Amphibia; order Caudata; family Salamandridae; genus Calotriton; species Calotriton arnoldi. Next base: position 52,556 of record CAWUFW010019111.1, on the reverse strand, counting down.
CACTGGATCCAAGCGAGCCGGAAAAGACGCCAGCCAAAAAATCACGCAAACAGAAACTCACTGACTTTTTGAACTTTTTTAGAAAGACTTACCTGGTGTCACCTTGGATTGAACTATGGTATATCACTGGGATTTTATTTTTCTCTTCTGGCTAGGTTTAATTATAACTTTTAGTATGCTTATTATTGGACGATACCTCCAGCAGAGCTCTACAGCCCAAAGAGTCAATTTGATTTTAAAACCACACCAGTCTTTGCATCGTGAACCAAGAGACTTGTCTTCAGTGAACATCACAGCAGTTCCTATACCGGACGGTATAGTATGGGACAAGATTGATTATGATATATTCAGTCCGACTGAACTTTTAAAGCTTAAACATGTATTTAACATTTCTTTAAGTGATATCATTACCACCAGTACATTTTCTGATGATTGGGACACTGAAACTGTGCATGATTTAATGTCTGATTTAGAAAAAACTGCTTCATTTCCGAACAACAAAATGTTAGAAGGTACTTCAGACTATGATACATTGTACTGTTACCAACATTATGGTCATCATTTCTTGCACAAATCTATAACACCTAGAAATGTATTTGAATACCACCAGTGGGAACACTGCCCAACACCTCCAAAAGGTAGTTCGCAAACTTTTGCACAGAAATTCACATACTTTTCAGGGTTTAATACATCTGACTCGAAGTCATTTTATTACAAAGTAACAACGTCAGCACAGAAAATTATGTTGACTAACACCAAACAGATTTACTCTGCTTCCTTTATGGCCCAGTTGTCTACACAGGGTTTTGACCTATGGAAGAACACTATAGATTTAAAATCAATCTGGGGTTCTAGGGACTGGCAAGTCCAGGGAACAGAAGCGCTATTTAGAGCATGCCTCATTCCACAGCAGCTGATATTTCTAAATGACACTGTGCAACAGACATCCTGTCTTGGACTAGCCAAGAACAAGGAACTGAACTCACCCGGGTTTCCTACACCATCACAGATGGGTGGGGGTCAGAATTCAACTACACAAGGGGTAGGATTAGATGACATTCTCCAGTACAACAGATCAGATCCTGATTGGACGAAATGGCTGATTTAGCCCATTGACACAAATACCTGTCAACTGAGATTTATGAAAACAACCGAAGGGTTTAGTATCAATAGGCCAGATACACGCTATGTACAAAGACAACACCCAGGGATAGTGCCATCCTATAGTGTTGGGAAGTTGTGCCTTGATTGGCTTGAGACCTCAACACTCACAGAAGTAAAACATCGCTTGACCTTACTCACACCTGATGTAGACCTTAGGGATTTTTTACTTGGCCCAAGGAAAACACGTCAGAAACATTTCATATATGCTGGCATTTATGCCTACTATAATGAAAACTGGAAAATATCCCAACAGGAGGCCGCAGAAAGAATACGGGAAATAGACCGTATTAACTTAGAAAAGGCATTAGCTGTAGTGGATAATGGGTTAACAACTTTGACCTCCAGGATTTACTCGTTAGGCAACATTGTGTCTTCGGCAATCGACATATTAGAATAAGATCTGGTCTTGTTACAACACGGGCAATCTCACCTATGTTCTATTATGATGCTAAGCTGGACACTACAATCTTTGCGTGCAGGTTATGTGCCCTGGCATTTCATAAACACCACGTCTCTGTTTTCGGAATACAATCTGATTGATAAACAGACAGAAATGGCACAAAGGGGAGCCAAATATACATTGCTGCGTATTGAGAAAGTGGAAAGGTTACCATTCACTGTAGCCGAATCACCATCAACTGAATGGCTAATTCATGGCCAAATCACTCTGCTGGTCACTACGTTTCAGTTTCAATATTGCCTTGAGCAAAGGCAGGCAGGCAAATATGAAAAATGGGAAAGGGTTACATTAAGGAAACCTGGGAGTTACCATATAGATACCGATGCCGGAATGGGGATCGAGAAGTATTTCAAAGCGGTGCAAACTGCAAGAACGCTTTAAGTGGTTCTCTCATGTGTCAGGATATTTAATTACACAGAGCCTGTAGCGGTTCAGGAGCAAACCTATGGTGTCACATGACAGGGACCCCAGCGGCCATGATCACACCGGTTTTTCAGCTGCTCTCGAATGGGAGTAACTTGATGCTAAATGATCAAGGTTGCTGTGGGATGCTTCCAGGCGTCGCCTATCTGGTCACTGTTAACTCCAGGGTTACTTGCTGTATGCAAGTATTGTTTCCGCCACTGAACACAGTCAGGGAGGCGCCGCTATGGCCTTCACTGAACGTTTCTTTCATACAATTTGATACTCTGAGCAGACTGCAAGCCATGCTTTTACAGCAACACGTGCCCTTAACCTCCGCTCGAGAAACCTATGAACTTCATGTTGCAAGGACCTCGAGTGAGATACAGGTGCTCATACGTACAAACTGCCCCATTCATTTCGCAGAAATGGTGGATCGTATCTTCAATATGTCTGATACAAGCGGTATCGTACACCTATTTAAGACCATAGGGTCAGGACTGTTAAGCACCTTTCAGACAGTCCTCGGAGTAATCCCACATTTTATACACTCCGTATTGGGAAGCGTATTTGGAGGACTCCCGCTTATCCTGTTGCTGATTGCAGGGGTCCTGTTTATATTACTACTGCTATGCAATGGACGGCCCAATTCCCGAGGGAATGGCGAACATGCTCCTGGAGCGGAAATACCATGAACGCATGGTGCAACTTCTGGGCATTTCTTGCCTACAAGAACTCAATGCCTCCTGGTTTCTATCCTTTTGACCAGTCTGGGTAGACTGCATCTTACCTGTTCTTCGATGCCTGTTTTGCGGAGAAGAATGCACGTTGGATCTTTGCCTAACATTTCCATCAGATGCGCCTCCGGACACGGATGCAATGCTGGACCCCATAAAGGCCCATGCTCTGTGTTGTCCTCAGCGTCTTCCAATTCTGATGAATGCATTCCAGGAGAATCCGCAGGTGCCGTTTGCTCCTGCTGGGTTAGGTGACTCCTCCACAGGCACCCAGATTACAACTGCTGCACAGGCTGCCGCAGCATCGACTGTTGGCAGTGCTACATTCCATCTATGTGCGATTGACATTCTCTGTGAGGCGTTGGATTTGCCGTCTGCAGTAGCTCACACAGATAATGTTGTGCTTCCCAGCCAGGACACTTAATGTTGAATTGGCTCATATCGTCCTGGGAAAGAATTCAGCTTCTCCACTCGTTTTCATAATAAGCGAGCAAATTTGGAACATTTCCTAAATTGACACTTTCGCTTGAGAAAAGCATGGCCTTCTTCCGCTTTGAGTGAAGCAACTTATATAGAGAAACAAATTAGACACTTCTTTTTTAGTGGCAATTGGAAATAGCTGAATTGTAACATTTTTTGAAGTTTTTTTAACAATTTTAAAACCATGGTTTTACTTGCTTTTAAAATGCTTTTAAACTGTCCAGATTTTAATGCATGGTCATTGTCATCCTGTTCGGAAGAGGAGTGGGTGTTATGTCCCGTATAGAGGCCCTAGTGTAGACCCGTTCATACATGCCCTAAAATGGACGTATTCGTATTTGCCCTAATACGGTTATATTCGTACTTGCCCTATTATGGTCAAAGCTGCATATGCCCTATTACGGTCATAACTGTACATGTCCTATTATAGTCATGATTCCTTATATAGGCATGATCTTTCACCTACATTGGTCCTCACTAGTACACAACGTGCTCTGAGGGCTGAACGTTATCTATTCTGTGGTTTTGAATACAGCAGGGTTTTTCCCAAACACAGGCCCACACTGTACTCATCAATTATGCATGGCTCTCTAGGAATACACCACCTGCATAATATGTATGTAAAAAGTTCACCCCTGGCGTCTTCCTCAAGTCTAACATGGCCAATACAAACCATACGAAGCAACCAGAGTCTTCAGGGTATAAATATACCACATCTTACCCCGGTAAGACAGAGGGAACCGAGACTTCCATGCTGACACACTGACCAGAGACGCTGAGGCTCCTGCATACAGTCGCTCCAGCTGACAGCGGTCTGACACAGCCCTTGCAGGGTATCCAACTCAAGACCAGGATGGGGTCCCACACTCTCTCTAATCAGGTATGGGGGTTCGACTAAGTCCTAGAAGGATTCTTGGCTCTTAGGCTTTTAGACCTATACACATATGCTAGGTACACTCAGGTACATCTAGTTAGGCATCGTAGGAGGATGGGCACTTTTCATAATGCTTTTTATATTCATGTATGTATTCATGATTATTGCAATATGGTAGAACTGTTCTATCCCTTTGCTTTTATCGTACTGCTAATAATATATCTCTGCTATTGTCTGCTGGTTTCTGCAGCACATATATTTTACACTAGAATAGCAACTGGTCAATAAATACTTATTGAAACGCCCAGACTGTTTATTCTGTGTAACTCTCTGAGACAAACCGTATAAGTAAGCACGAGTGACTGAGCGAAAAGTAGTACATTGTTTCCACGATTCTGAGGAATTTGGGTTGTCATGGTCTAAGGTTGCCAGAAACTAATCTCTCCCCGATAAGAGGAGATTCTTGTGGCACTGTGAGCTAGCTAATGCAAATCAGGCTAAAATATGCGGTGGGGTGCACAGAGCCAGTCTACTACCAAACCCACAGCTTATGTTATCCAAACGTGCAGGTCCTGCATGGGTACTATAGGAACTACACGACACCACATCCTGCTATTGTGTGGCAGAGGTGCCATTACGTGGATGGCTTGTCTGCATGTCTGGCCCCTGTTACAACATTTCCATGTGTTTGTCGTGTCTGGTAGGTGGGCATGTTGTTTGGCATGTTGTATGTGATGTTGTAACGTGTGCATTCCCACGGTTGTGAGTTGTATGATTGTGGGGTTGAGTTGTGCGGTGTGTTCCGTTGGTACTTACCGACGAGCATTGCATTTCTTTAGGTGCCATCCTCGAAGCGCTGGCTGATGATGGACTGTCGGAAGATGTAGGAATCATGCACACTGCCTGGGTAGTTGGCGACGACGTTGGTGAAGAGTCCCGGTGGAACACTATTGCCTGCACATTGATGGAATGCGTGACCTTTCTGTTGCGGTAATTGTGTGCAGTGTCGGCAGGGGGCACAAGTAGGACATGTGTGCAGTCAATTGCCCCCAACATGTGCGGGAAGCCAGCTATGGCGTAGAAGCCTTGCTTGGTCTCCAGCTGTTCCTGCGCAGTGTGGGGGAAGTGAAGGTACTGTCTTGTGGATTGTTACCTGCCTTGTTATGTTGGCCTAGGCCTGGCTGCCATGCTGCTTTTCTTTGCGCACGTTACATTGAGCCGGGCCTCCCTCGCCCTTTGCTCGTGCCAAGTTCTTTTGCACTGTCTGCATTTTCTGTTGTTCACCTTTTTGGGCTCAGTCTGCACAAACATGTACAAGGTCGCATAACAATGTATTTTGGTTCTTCCTGATATGGCCAGTCTCGCGCACCCAGACATAACATTAGGTGCAATTGCCATGAGGAATTTGGTGTGCTTTTAATACTGTGGTTTACTAGCGCTTAACACACTTGGAGAAATCCCTTTCAGTGAGAAGAGCTATGATGTCCTGCTGATGTAATTCTGCATCTAGAGACTGAGGTATGGGGGTTCGCTAGTCAAAGCCCAGAGGTCTTCTATCATTATAATGAACTATCTTACTGCAAGGGGAGGGTGGTAATGTTATTTATACGTTTATCCACTGAGCTCTGAGATGCTTTCCCCGTTTGTATTCTATGGAATTGTAACCATGCTGCTTATATTAGTCATATGCATTATGCTATTAGTACTGACACGTGTACTGTACATTAGAGCACGTAAGTTGGAATAAACATTTTAACCTATCCAGTGTCTCTTCCTACGCACCTTGTGGACAAGTACGAGTGAGTGACGAAAGAGTGTTCTTGCTTCTGTGAGTCCTGAGATAAAGATACCGTGTTCTGGGTTGTCCAAACATTAGTACTTGGGTGCTAATGGGATGCTAAGCTAGTTGGGTTGGGGTTTTTGGGTGCTACGGTATATGGTGGCAAACCACTGTATTCCGGGGTCCCATTTTCCTGTGCATAGCTCTGTGTATGTGCAGAAACCTTATGACATGGCGCGACCACCGTGGGGCAGCTTATCTGCGAGACGCTTGAGTAGTACTTGTGCTTGTCCACAAACCCCTCGCGTACGCTTCCGGAGGCGTATGTGACGGTGATACCTCCTATATTGAATGTTTTATAGGTTCTTTCAAGCTTGATGTTATTAAAAAGGTTAGTTAACAGACCCATTTTTGTGCTCCCTGTTAGGTTGTCGGATATTATTGTTTAGTCATGGCTGGTGTGGCGATTGCTGCACATAGTCGAGGAGCACTCCGAGACCACTTACGGGTGTATGGAGTGCCTGATACAGGGATCGATTTGGTCTTTGTGGTTCAAGCCGATCCGGCTTACCACTTTGAGGTGTTTTACACTTGGATCACTTTTGAAGCGGTGGAGGCAGATGATAATCTGTTTCATGAATATAAACCCACCGCTATACCTGCTGACTATCGACCCTATACCAATCTTGAAGTACCTCTCACGGCTTGGCAGCACCGTGTTTGGTTTAATGGCGCCCTACCACAACCAACTACCGCAGTTCGTTTAGGCCCCTTGTCAATTCAGGGGGCCACTTGGCCTGTATTGGCCGGGTATACCCCGCATCCAAATTATCTGGCATTACCGCTTGCGGAACTGCGCACTATGCATACCGAATTGGTGCGAGTGCATCGAGCCTTGGTGACATACGTTACAGGTAGCCTCCATGGAGCTGCTCCTGTAGTCGCAGGCCAACCAGCTACTGCAGCTGGAGTGACCATAAGTCCTGTCATGGTAAATTCTGTGATGGGCAAACGTCCACAAAATAAGGACGACTATCCTTACTGGCTTGCAGAAAAGTTCGATCAGATAGAAGCAGTGTTTCCACATACATCCCCAGTAGATAAACACCGCATCCTCACGATAAGTTTGCCAAAAGACATAATCCCCGATTTGACATCATGTGAAAACTGGGGTAAGGTATTCGCAGCAGTTTATTCAAAATGTTTTGGAACTCCTTCCATGACGGTTCTACCCTCTGTAATTAAAAAGTACAGGATGAACATGGCCCTGAAGCGGCTGTGGAATTAGGGATGAGACTAGTGGGAGTGTTTGATGTAGTAGCTGAGCTGATCCTTGGAAATGTCAAGGGCGATGCTATGAACTTTCAAGTAGCGAATGCTTTGGCTTTGGTCCCAGAGTTGGACAGGCCTCGCGAATTACCGAAAATTATTGCCCGGGCTTATAAAACAATTGGAAGAAATAGCCTGGGCAACAAGCCTTTTGTAAAAATGCAAACTCAATCGCAAACACAAGTTACACAAACAAAAAGTGCATCTGAGAAAGATGATAGACCAGTCTTCACTAAAAGAGTTGGAGACAGAAAAAACAGGGTAAGCAACAAAAGAAGCCAGGGTCGAGAGGCGCTTCCCCAGTTTCGGTTTCTTCTGAACGTACTTATGATTTACGTGATAGGTCAAGGATTAAATCACCAGAAAGGTTTCAGAGCTCTGATACGCGTTCTCCTCGTTCTTCACAGGCCCAGACTTCGTCACAGGCTGGTGGAGGAGGACGGCAAGATAGAGGAAGGGGCCGAGAGGCTCCCCAGGAGCGAGACCAACCTCGACAACAAGTCAGAGGGAAAGCAGAAGACTTTCATCTTCCTCGACCGCAATTTCAGAAGAAAAAGTTGCCGCTGTCACAGCGAAATATGCCTCAGACCGTGAGAACGAGACTCCAGAATTGGACGTGGGCAGTGACCCTCCTAGACAGAGCCGCGGAAGTTACCATAGTGCGGGAGGCGCTACGTCCTCATATGGAGGCGACAGCAACTGAAACATTCGTTACTGTAGAGACAGCTGACACGAGAGTGGCACCCCCTGACAGACTATATAATATAGTCATACAAATTGAAGGTGACATACCGCGTGAAATAAAAGGGATTTTTGGGAAAATCTAACCTCTTCATATGACATTTTGTTAGCAGAGGTGGATTGGCCACCCCCATTCGTTTTAGCTGCACATAAAGGAGAGGAGGTAATCCTTCCAAGCTTCTCACGGCATGTCCCAAAAGACAAAGCTGAAGCACTTGCAGCTGAGTGGGCTGTGTACCTGGCACCAGCGTTATACCGCAACCATGTGGGATGGGATGAAGAATCACCTCCTCATGCAATACCTTTGCGGTCACTACCGCAGCCACAACCCCAATATCCCATCAAACGGCAGGCAAAAGGCCCCGTCTCCGAAATTCTGACACAGTTGGAATATCAGGGAGTAATTGAACCGTGTGTATCACCTATGAACAATCCCCTTTTCGTGGTTTCTAAACCCGATGGATCGTACCGCTTAGTTTTGGATTACCGGCATTTAAATACTCATTGTCGGAACTTTGCAGTGCAAAATACACACAGTTCTGCGCTTGTAGACAGTCTTGTTCGTAAAAAATACAAAACGACACTTGACCTTTCAAACGGTTTCTACACGCACAACCTAGCCCCGGAGAGTGGTCAATGGACCGCATTCACATCCGGTGGTAAATTATTCCAGTTCCGGCGTTTACCTATGGGCTATAAAAATAGTCCGGGTATATTCGCCGCCCGTGTTGTTTCTTTGTTAAATGACATTGATCAAGACGCATGTTCGTACGTAGATGACATCTATCTGACGGACGACGAATTATTTCAGCATTTGTCTCGTGTGGACCGCATTATTCTTGAATTTGCGGAGCAGGGTTATAAATTTAACTTTGCTAAATCACACATTGCTGAATTCACAGTTCTGTTCTTGGGCTATGAGCTCAACAACGAAGGTAAGGGCTTAGCCCCCCATTTCTTGGAAAAATGTGCACATTTGTGCCCCCCAAATACTCTGAAGAAACTTCAGTCTTTGCTGGGTTTCCTGAATTTCGGGCGTACTTACATTCCCGAATATGCCCAGCGTATCAAGCCTTTGTATGCTTTGATACAACCTACTTATTCAAGGTCTTGCTGGCTGCCTGAGCATACCTCAATTCTGCAGTCTTTGCAGACAGACCTTTTGGAGTCTAAATATCTTTTGACTCGTGATAACCACACAAACCTGGTGATTAGAATAATTCCGGGGGCGGTGGGATTCACATACTTAACCTATAATGAAGGTGATACAGTACCCATCGCATACAAGTCACATCTGTACACTTCCGCTGAATTGCGCTTTACATCTGTCGAAAAAGTTCTAACTGCAGTGCAAATGGCGATTTTAAAAGAACGCGCACTGGCATAGGGAAAGCGGATTCTGGTGGTAACACCCTGTCCTGCCCTGGAGGCAGTAACAAAGGCAAGTGTACCGAACTCAAAAGCAATGCATCCCCGTTGGATACAATGGGCTACATCTTTGACGTCTTCGGACGTCACTTTTGTTTTTGATTCTTCTCTTCAGACTCAGGAGTTTTTGCAGTATGAATTCGTTCATCCTCCTCCTTTGTTTTTACTACCGCTTGAGGATTACAAATGTGTGATCTACACCGATGGTTCGGCGCAACCGGCCACTGGGTCCAAGCACGCTTATTCAGCTGCATGTGCTATTGTTGCGGGTTCCTTTGTGGATGGAAAGTTCAAATCCTCTGTAGTGCATACTCGCACACTTGGAGATAGTACCGCACAATTGGCCGAGCTGCATGCATTGCTACTTGCGCTTGAGTTCGCTTCACAGGATGAGACCACTCTTATTGTATGTGATTCTTTTTACTGTGTACAATCATACAATGACAATCTGTTTTTCTGGTCGAAAAACGACTACAAGGACGCAAAAGGGAGCACAATTAAGCATAAAATGCTTTGGGTTCGAGTGGCAGAATTGCAACAACGTCTGCCCCTCACACAGGTGGTTCACACCTTAGGCCATCAGCGGGTGGGCGCACACGCTATTGGTAACGATCTGGCAGATGAAGCTGCCCGTTCAGCAGTAGTCACGTGTTCAGTAGCAGCGGTTACCAGGTCCATGTCTAAAATAGACCCTGTTATATTAGCAGCTATTGCTGCAACCAAGGAAGGTAATAATTACCCTACAGGTTTCCCTTCCAAGTATTCTTACACATTAAGTCCCGATCAGGTTCCTTATGTAACTATACCTGACGTTGGAGATCGGCTGATCCCCAACGCGGACCGCAGGAGTGCCTTGATATCAGCTGCACACGAAGGCATGGCTTCTGCTCATGCAGGTGTGTCAGCTACGGTTTCCATCTTGCAGCAGCGTTATTGGTGGCGTGGGTTATATAAAGACACCCGTGCTTTTGTGCTTTCTTGCGATGTTTGTCAACAGATTAAGCCTTCCACGGTAACACGTCCACCACAAACACCGCTCTGCATTGCTAACAGACCCTTTGGGTGTGTTTACTTGGATCACTGCGGTCCATTCTCATCAGACACTGCCTATAAATACATCTTAGTGGCAGTGGACTCGTGCACACGGTTTCTCTGGGTCTGGCCACAACGGAGTGCTGACGCCCAAAATGTAATCAGGGATTTGCGTGTCTTTGTGGGAATTTTCGCATGCGGCACCTTCCATTCGGACCAAGGTCCAGCGTTTGCCTCTAGGGCTTACAAGGATGCAATGGCTTCGCTTGGGGTGCGGGTGAAATTTTCGTCTCCGTATAGGCCTGAGGGCAACTCTATCGTTGAACGAATGAACCGTGACTTAAAGCAATCCTTAACAGCTAGGGTTATAGGTACTGGCAGGAACTGGCTGGCCCATTTGTATACCGTTCAGCGTGCACTTAATAATCTCCCTAGAAGACCTCTGGGTGGGCGGACCCCATACGAAATGCTCTTTGGCATAAGAATGTTTGTGCCTGACCTTGAGGGTCCAGACATCGCGGCGCAATCCGCCAAGTTTGATGTAGATAACCATTCTGCTATGTTACAGGACTTACAAGAAGCCCGAGACAAACTTGCAACTACACATTTGCCTTCAGCCACAGATCCTGCGTTGCAGATTCCGGTAGCCGGCTGGCTTCCAAAGGTTGGAGAACTGGTTCGGGAGAAGGTTGAAAACAAAAAGAATTCGGCCCCTCTTTTCGTGCACCGGTTCCAGTTCTGGGCTTGAAGGAACACGTACAGTCATTTTACCACCGCTTCCTGGTCGCAAGGAGAACAGATACATCTCAGTGGAAAATGTCAAGCTACAGCGCCTGGCCGATCCTGAATAGTGTCACACCAGCGGTCTCTTGTCCTGCCATTTATCGGACATATGTTCGTGGCCCATCTACACGAACGGTCGCTGATGCTGTAATTGAGATGGTCGATTTGCCTGAATCCTCTATTTTGCCTGAAACTATAATTGATCCCCAACTCTCCACCAACATCGACGAGGACGAGTATACTTATCCTGCATCTGAATCGGTGGCACATCAACCAACAACGCCACTTGGCCCGACTCGTTATTCATTTGATTCGGATTCCACCTCTTCAAAAGTCCCATCCAAGTTCAGTATTTTTGTATCCTGGTTTAGAGACAATTTTTTGATTCCCCCTGGACATACATCTGGTTGGTACTTTTCTTGATATTTTTGTTCATGTCCATTGGCTTTGTCACAGTGTTTTTTCTACTAATTAATGGTCACTATTTACCTGAACGCTCTGCTGTAGACTATGGGGCATATTAGCAAGGGCACTATCGCCGCTTTAGCGGCACTTTTTGCCGCTAAAGCGGCGATATTTATATCGCCCTATCAGCAAACTGTCTCTAACAGCAGTTAGCGACAGTTTGCGGGCATTAGCGCCCGTTTTTTTACCGCTTTGCATGTCAGCGATATTTATCGCTAATGACATGCAAAGTGGGCGTTCCCGACAAACAAACCTGGGAAACACTCGCTAACAGGCCTATCGCCTATTAGCAAGGTGGCCATGGCCCCAGTTAGCGACGTGAAAAGTCGCGCTAACCGGGGTCATCGCCATTTATTTAACACCTGCAATTAGCAGGTGTTAGCCATACCTAACATGGGGGTGGATTATGCTGATACGACCACAGGGTCGTATCAGCAAGGTGTTCTCCCTTCTCCATGCAACATCGCTGGTTTTTCAGCGATGTTGGCCCATTTCCCCACTATCGCTGGAATATTCATCGCCATAGCGCTAATCGTTGCTAATACAGCGTTAGCGTGGCGATATATTCCAGCGATAGCCGGCGATAAAAAAAATCACGCTAAGCAGGGTTAGCGATGATTATCGCCTCTTCTTGCTAATATGCCCCTATGTTTCTGGAACTTTGGCTCCTCATTCCTCGTCTCACATCATGAAGCGTGACCACACGTTTGTGAACATTTCAGCCTTCCCAGTTGCTGATGGCATCGTATGGGATGCAGTGAACTATCAAATCCATGGTCCGACGGAAATTATTAATGTACCTAATGTCCTTCGTGTTTCAATGGGTGATGTAGTACAAAATAATATTCATTCTGATGATTGGGATGTGCATGCCGTTGAAGCTTTGTTTGCCGATTTAAAATATTATGCATCTTTTAATGCTGAAGATTTATATATGAATTCCGCTAATTATGCCGATTTGTATTGTTACCAACATTGGGGTACTCATTTTCTCCATAAGCCCAGTGCCCTGCGTAGTTCTGTTAACTATACCCAATGGGAACATTGTCCAAACCCCTTGCCAGGTAGCTCTCAAACTTTACGAAATAAGTTTAATTATTTTACTGATTTTAATCGGTCGAACCCTGCATCCTATTATTTTAGACTTAATAACACATCAACTCAGAAAATTATGTTAACACACACCAAATTGCTTTATTCAGGTTCCTTTCTAAGTGCCCTAGCTGTGGGTGGTTATGAGTACTGGGATAATACAGTGGATTTAAAATCTATTTGGGGCTCCAAGCCATGGCAGGTACAGGGAACCGAGGCATTACACCGTGCTTGCCTCATCCCTACACAAATTATGTTCCTCAATGTCTCCATCTATCAGACTACATGTTGGGGCTTAGCAACCACTAAACAATTGAATACTCCATCAATACCATCCCTGTCGAGTTTTCCCAATGAAAGCTCACGATTCAATATGTCCCTCGTGTCCCTGCAGGCTCTGTTACAGAATAATTCGTTTAATGTTTCTGAGCTAGTGCAGTCACCCTGGTTAGTATGGCCTACATCATCTAATGCATGTCAAATGCGTTTTCACGATTCTGGTGCTAGCTACACACAGAATAGGCCTGATCCGAGGTTTACTGATGCCCGTACTGTCACTACATACTCTGTTGGTAAATTATGCAAACAATGGCTGCAACATTCGTCCCTTGATTCTGTTAAACAACATTTGTCCCTCCTTACAGGCAATATTGATCTGTCCGACTTTGTTTTGGGACCTCGTGGTCCCCGACCTAAAAGATTCATTTATGAGACATATAATGAACTCTGGAAGCTATCACAAATGGAAGCTGCTTCCCGTCTTCGGGAAATAGATCAAGCAAATTTGGAAAAGGTGCTTGCTGTTGTTGACAATAGTATTAATACCCTGTCTTCTCGCATTTATACTTTAGAGAATATTGTGTCCTCTGTTGTCGATATTGTACAAGATGATGTTTCTGTGTTATATCATGGTCAGAATCAATTGCGCTCAGTTATGCAGTTTGCATGGACTTTACAAACACTTAAGTTAGGTAAAGTGCCTTGGCATTTTTGAACACCTCTGCCTTGTTTCTACCTTTTAACTTAACTGACAAACAGCAATTTATGTCCATGAAAGATGCAACTTACACTCTATTACATATCGAGAAGATGGATCCTTTGCCGTTCTCTGTTGCAGAACTCGATTCTGCTGTATGGCTAGTTCATGGGGTTATCGTTTTACCTTTTTCCTTGTTTGAATTTGACTCGTGCATGAAACATTATCCTGTGGGCCGTTATCGGCCCTTGGGCAGTGCTTTCCTGCATGAACTCTGGTCCTTGCCTTTCATGTATAAATGCCTTCGGGACGGCAAGGAAGTCTTTCTCACGGGGAGTACTGCGACTCGACTATGGGTCATTCGCTTATTTGTAAACACATTAAATTGCATGGCTCATGTAGCGTTTCCTCTCCTAATCTTGCTTGTGTGCTGAAAGGTATTCCTGCTCCTGTTATTTCACCTACTTTCACTCTCCTTTCCAATGGTAGTTATTTACTTTTAAATAACGAAAACTGTTGTGGCCTGCAGGCTGGCATTCCTTACATTGTAACAGTTTCGCACAGGGTTGTCTGCTGCAAAAATGTGCTTTTTCCTCCCCCTCATGGCAAGGTTGATATCTCTATTTGGCCTTCCATCCCTACCATGGAAGCAGATTTCAATAGACTGAGCAGAATAAAGGCACTATTATTAAACGAGGAAGTTATGCTCACGTCCGCCCGGGAGACATTCATTCTCCAGGTGGCGAGTACCCACAGTGAAATACAGGCCCTTTTAAACACTAATCTCCCCCAACATTTTGGGGAGTTAATACATCGTATTTTTAACGCATCTAACACTGAAGGCCTAGTACACTTTTTTAAGGTCGTTGGGTCGGGCTTGGTGTCCTCCTTCCAAACTATTTTTGGTGTCATCCCGGCTTTCATACATTCTATTTTTTCCAGTGTCTTTGGCGGTTTCCCATTGATCCTCGCTTTAGCGGCTGGTGTCTTGCTCTTAATTTGCTTTCTGCGCAATGGCTGCTCCCCGATGGGACCTGCTCGATCCAGAACGCCTCCAGCTGCTCCGTGAGCGCCTTTTGGCCGGTTTTGGTGTCTTGCCATTGGCGACACTGAGTGTGTCATATACTCTTTCATTTCGCTTTGCGTATTTCACTTGCGTGCAACCTGTGATGACTTGTGTCCGCTGTCCTTTCACCTGGACTCTGGATTATTGCCTCTCCAATTCGTCATTGTCTGTTCCGGATTTTGTTCAGTTGATGGGTCCCTTAGAGGCCGATGAGCAGGACTGTTCCGTCGCTGGCTGTATGGCGCGTGCGGCTGCACTGGGGATTTTGGCGCAATGGGATATCTGGGCGGCTGCCCAGGATCTCCTACAACGAAGCTGTTTCAATTATCACGCAAGCTGTCCCGCATTGCTTCTGGATGCTCCCTTTGCTGAGGAGCATTCCTGCTCTTTTGATCTCATGGATTGGATGGCATCTATGTTTTTTGACGATTCCAATGATGAACTCTTGGAGGGTATGGCTTTTTCTGCACTTTCACTTTCATGGATTGACCTGCCCTTCGCCGTTTGGGCGCTCCCTGTGCTCCAACGGCTATGTTTTTCCTCTGATGGGCCTCTGTCCTGGCCGCCGGACTGTCCAGGGGAGGGTGTCTTGTGGATTGTTACCTGCCTTGTTATGTTGGCCTAGGCCTGGCTGCCATGCTGCTTTTCTTTGCGCACGTTACACTGAGCCGGGCCTCCCTCGCCCTTTGCTCGTGCCAAGTTCTTTTGCACTGTCTGCATTTTCTGTTGTTCACCTTTTTGGGCTCAGTCTGCACAAACATGTACAAGGTCGCATAACAATGTATTTTGGTTCTTCCTGATATGGCCAGTCTCGCGCACCCAGACATAACATTAGGTGCAATTGCCATGAAGAATTTGGTGTGCTTTTAATACTGTGGTTTACTAGCGCTTAACACACTTGGAGAAATCCCTTTCAGTGAGAAGAGCTATGATGTCCTGCTGATGTAATTCTGCATCTAGAGACTGAGGTATGGGGGTTCGCTAGTCAAAGCCCAGAGGTCTTCTATCATTATAATAAACTATCTTACTGCAAGGGGAGGGTGGTAATGTTATTTATACGTTTATCCACTGAGCTCTGAGATGCTTTCCCCGTTTGTATTCTATGGAATTGTAACCATGCTGCTTATATTAGTCATATGCATTATGCTATTAGTACTGACACGTGTACTGTACATTAGAGCACGTAAGTTGGAATAAACATTTTAACCTATCCAGTGTCTCTTCCTACGCACCTTGTGGACAAGTACGAGTGAGTGACGAAAGAGTGTTCTTGCTTCTGTGAGTCCTGAGATAAAGATACCGTGTTCTGGGTTGTCCAAACATTAGTACTTGGGTGCTAATGGGATGCTAAGCTAGTTGGGTTGGGGTTTTTGGGTGCTACGGTATATGGTGGCAAACCACTGTATTCCGGGGTCCCATTTTCCTGTGCATAGCTCTGTGTATGTGCAGAAACCTTATGACAGTACTGGGGTACCAAGCTGATGATGGCATCCAGGACAAGTGTGACGAACTTTGATAGGGCTGGCTTGAGACTCCTCCGACTCTGGCAGTTGTTGGTTGGAAGGTACCAGAGGCCAACAGGTGCAGCACAGCCAGCAGCTTTGTCTGCGGAGGGATGATGGTTCTCCGCTGTGTTGGTACCGTCAGCCTGTGGGCAATGTGGGTCAGGATGCGCAGGATGGTCGTCCTTTTGAGCCTGTAGTGGGCAATGACTTCCTCTGGCGTTAAGTCTCTGAGGCTGGTGCTATTTCGGAAGGACCGCTGTCTCATTCTGCACTGCCTCTGTGGTAGTCCGGGGGGGTGGTCCTGGAGGGGTGGGGGGCCTGGGGTTGGTAGCGGTGGGTGTTGTAGGCCTCTTGAGGCTCCGAGCTGCATGATCAGTAGCTCCATGACATCTGTTGGTCTGCCGATGTGGCTCTGGGCTGGGCTCCCTTTATACTGCAGGTTGTTTTCCTGCTTACCACCAGTAGAAGGCAGGTGTTAAATCCCTGCTGCTAACGTGCCTTATAGCCTGTTTTTGGGTCGCATCGCAGTTCTGGCTGGTCATTGAGAATATTGCGAAGTGGTGTTTTTGTGTGTTTTTGCACAGGAACGCCTACTCTGCATATCATTAGCGTTAGTTGTCTCTCTCATCCGTGGTGATGTTTTTTGCGGCAGCTATCGTTGGTATACTGGCGATGTGGGGAGTTTGCACCAGCTTGTGAATGGGGCGATAATTCTTTTGCCACTTTTGCTGTGCTAAAGTGCCGTTAATTCAGCGATGAGTCCTTGAGAATATGCCCCTAAATGTTATTTATATCACTTCCCACAGTGAATAAACACGTTTTAAGCCCTCGAAGTGAGCATTTGGGTAATTTTAATTCATTTTTACCCAAACTCAAAATCTTGAGTTTTGGCTCCCAAGAAGCATGAAAATGACTATTAACATGCTCATTTTAGCTCCAAAAGTGATGATCCACATCTGAAAGTCAGAATTGGTTGAAAGATGCAATATTTGAAAACTAACCATTTTGGTCCTCTCAGAGCAATTTCCTCAGGTCGCGGGTCATCGATCAATTTGCATGAAAAATCGAAAGTTCTCGCATGAACATGAATTAGCTCTAAATGTTGTTTATATCACTTCCCAAATCAAATAAACATGTCTTAAGGCCTCAAAGTAAGCAATTGGGTCCTTTTAATTCACTTTTACCCTAACTCCAAATGTTGTGTTTTGGCTCCCTGTAAGCATGAAAATGACAATAAACATGATCATTTTACCTCTAAAAGTGATGATCCACATCTGAAAGTCAGAATTAGTTGAAAGATGCAATATTTGAAAAAGGACTATTTCGGTCCTCTTGGAGCCATTTCCTCAGGTCGCGGGTAATCGGTCGTTTTGAGTGAAAAATCGGACTCTCTCGCTTGAACATGAATTAACTCTAAATGTTGTTTATATCACTTCCCGCAGTGAATAAACATGTTTTAAACCCTCGAAGGGAGCATTTGCGTCATTGTAATATACTTTTACCCATGCTCCAAATCTTGAGTTTTGGCTCCCTAAAAGCATGAAAATGACTATAAACATGCTCATTTTAGCTCCAAAAGTGATGATCCACATCAGAAAGTCAGAATTAGTTGAAAGATGCAATATTTGAAAATGGAACATTTTTGTCCTCTCACAGCCATTTCCTCAATTCGCGGGTCATCGAAGGTTTTGAACGAAAAATCGGATATTCTTCCATGAACATGAATTTACTCTATATGTTGTGTATATCACTTCCCGAAGTGAATAAACACGTTTTAAGCCCTCAAAGTGAGCATTTGGGTCATTTTAATTCACTTTTACCCATGCTCCAAATCTTGAGTTTTGGCTCCTTAGAAGCATGAAAATTACTATAAACATGCTCATCTTAGCTCCAAAAGTGACGATCCACATCTGAAAGTCAGAATTAGTTGAAAGATGCAATATTTGAACTGGACCATTTTGGTCCTCTCAGAGCCATTTCCTCAGGTCGCGTGTCATCGATAGTTTTGCATGAAAAATCGGACGTTCTCGCATGAACATGAATTAACTCTAAATGTTGTTTATATCACTTCCCGAAGTGAATGAACACGTTTTAAGCCCTCGAAGTGAGCATTTGGGTCATTTTAATTCACTTTTACCCATGTTCCAAACCTTGAGTTTTGGCTCCCTAGAAGCATGAAAAGGACTATAAACATGCTCCTTTTAGCTCCAAAAGTGATGATCCACATCTGAAAGTCAGAATTAGTTGAAAGGTGCAATATTTGAAAACGGACCATTTTGGTCCTCTCAGAGCCATTACCTCAGTTTGCGGGGTCATCGATCGTTTTGCATGAAAAAGTGTACGTTCTCGCATGATTATGAATTAACTCTAAATGTTGTTTATATCACTTCCCGAAGTGAATAAACATGTTTTAGTCCCTCGAAGTGAGCATTTGGGTAATTTTAATTCACTTTTACCCATGCTCCAAATATTGAGTTTTGGCTCCCTAGAAGCATAAAATTTAGTATAAACATGCTCATTTTAGCTCAAAAAGTGAAGATCCACATCCGAAAGTTAGAATTAGTTGAAAGTTGCAATATTTCAAAACGGACCATTTTGGTCCTCTCAGAGCCATTTCCTCAGGTCGCGGGCCATCGATCATTTTGCATGAAAAATTGTACGTTCTCGCATGAACATGAATTAACTCTAAATGTTGTTTATATCACTTCCTGCAGTGAATAAACACGTTTTAAGCCCTCGAAGTGAGCATTTGGGTCATTTTAATTCACTTTTACTCATGCTCCAAATCTTGAGTTTTGGCTCCCTAGAAGCATGAAAATGACTATATACATGCTCATTTTAGCTCCAAAAGTGATGATCCAGATCTGAAAGTCAGAATTAGTTGAAAGATTCAATATTTGAAAACGGGCCATTTTGGTCCTCTCAGAGCCATTTCCTCAGGTCGCGGGCCATCGATCATTTTGCATGAAAAAACAGACTCTCTCGCTTCATCATGAATTAACTCTAAATGTTGTTTATATCACTTCCTGCAGTAAATAAACACGTTTTAAGCCCTCGAAGTGAGCATTTGGGTCATTTTAATTCTCTTTTACCCATGCTCCAAATCTTGAGTTTTGGCTCCCTGGAAGCATGAAAATTACTATAAACATGCTCATATTAGCTCAAAAAGTGAAGATCAACATCCGAAAGTCAGAATTAGTTGAAAGTTGCAATATTTCAAAACGGACCATTTTGGTCCTGTTAGAGCCATTTCCTCAGGTCGCGGGTCATCGATCGTTTTGCATGAAAAATTGGACTTTCTCGCATGAACATGCATTAACTCTAAATGTTGTTTATATCACTTCCTGCAGTGAATAAACACGTTTTAAGCCCTCGAAGTGAGCATTTGGGTCATTTTGCTTCACTTTTACCCATGCTCCAAATCTTGAGTTTTCGCTCCCTAGAGCATGAAAATGAATATAAACATACTCATTTTAGCTCCAAAAGTGATGATCCACATCCAAAAGTCATAATTAGTTGAAAGATGCAATATTTCAAAACGGACCATTTTGGTCCTCTAAGAGCCATTTCCTCAGGTCGAGGGTCATCGATCGTTTTGCATGAAAAATCGGAATCTCTCGCTTGAACATGAATTTACTCTATATGTTTTGTATATCACTTCCTGCAGTGAATAAACACGTTTTAAGCCCTCGAAGTGAGCATTTGGGTCATTTTAATTCACTTTTACCCATGCTCCAAATCTTGACTTTTGGCTCCCTGGAAGCATGAAAATGACTATAAACATGCTCATTTTAACTCCAAAAGTGATGATCCACATCCAAAAGTGAGAAGTAGTTGAAAGATGCAATATTTCAAGACAGACCATTTTGGTCCTCTCAGAGCCATTTCCTCAGGTCGCGGGTCATCGATTGTTTTGCATGAAAAATCGGACTCTCTCGCTTGAACATGAATTTACTCTATATGTTGTTTATATCACTTCCCACAGTGAATTATCACGTTTTAAGCCCTCGAAGTGAGCATTTGGGTCATTTTAATTCACTTTTACCCATGCTCCAAATCTTGAGTTTTGGCTCCCTAGAAGCATGAAAATGACTATAAACATGCTCATTTTAGCTCCAAAAGTGATGATCCACATCCAAAAGTCATAATTAGTTGAAAGATGCAATATTTCAAAACGGACTATTTTGGTCCTCTCAGAGCCATTTCCTCAGGTCGCGGGTCATCGATCGCTTTGCATGAAAAATTTGAAGTTCTCGCATAAACATGAATTAACTCTAAATGTTGTTTATATCACTTCCCGAAATGAATAAACACGTTTTAAGCCCTCGAAGTGAGCATTTGGGTCATTTTAATTCACTTTTACCCATGCTCCAAATCTTGAGTTTTGGCTCCCTAGAAGCATGAAAATGACTATAAACATGCTCATTTTAGCTCCAAAAGTGATGATCCACATCCGAAAGTCATTATTAGTTGAAAGATGCAATATTTCAAAACGGACCATTTTGGTCCTCTCAGAGCCATTTCCACAGGTCGCGGGTCATCGATTCTTTTGCATTGAAAAATCGAACTCTCTCGCTTGTACATGAATTAACTCTAAATGTTGTTTACATCACTTCCCACAGTGAATAAACATGTTTTAAGCCCTCGAAGTGAGCATTTTGGTCATTTTAATTCCAGTTTACCCATGCTCCAAATCTTGAGTTTTGGCTCCCGCGAAGCATGAAAATTACTGTAAACATGCTCATTTTAGCTCCAAAAGTGATGATCCACATCCGAAAGTCATAATTAGTTGAAAGTTTCAATATTTCAAAACGGACCATTTTGGTCCTCTCAGAGCCATTTCCTCAGGTCGTGGGTCATCGATCGTTTTGCATGAAAAATCGGACGTTCTCACATGAACATGAATTAACTCTAAATGTTGTTTATATCACTTCCCACAGTGAATAAACACGTTTTAAGCCCTCGAAGTGAGCATTTGGGTCATTTTAATTCACTTTTACCCATGCTCCAAATCTTGAGTTTTGGCTCCCTAGAAGCATGAAAATGACTATAAACATGCTCATTTTAGCTCCAAAAGTGATGATCCACATCCAAAAGTCAGAATTAGTTGAAAGATGCAATATTTCAAAACGGACCATTTTGGTCCTCTCAGAGCCATTTCCTCAGGTCGCGGGTCATCGATCGTTTTGCATGAAAAATTGGACGTTCTCGCATGAACATGAATTAACTCTAAATGTTGTTTATATCACTTCCCGCAGTGAATAAACACGTTTTAAGACCTCGAAGTGAGCATTTGGGTCATTTTAATTCACTTTTACCCATGCTCCAAATCTTGAGTTTTGGCTCCCTAGAAGCGTGATAATGACTATAAACATGCTCATTTTAGCTCCAAAAGTGATGATCCACATCCGACAGTCAGAATTAGTTGAAAGATGCAATATTTCAAAACGGACCATTTTGGTCCTCTCAGAGCCATTTCCTCAGGTCGCGGGTCATCGATCGTTTTGCATGAAAAATCGGACTCTCTCGCTTGAACATGAATTTACTCTATATGTTGTTTATATCACTTCCCGCAGTGAATAAACACGTTTTAAGCCCTCGAAGTGAGCATTTGGGTCATTTTAATTCACTTTTACCCATGCTCCAAATCTTGAGTTTTGGCTCCCTAGAAGCATGAAAATGACTATAAACATGCTCATTTTAGCTCCAAAAGTGATGATCCACATCCGAAAGTCAGAATTAGTTGAAAGATGCAATATTTCAAAACGGACCATTTTGGTCCTCTCAGAGCCATTTCCTCAGGTCGCGGGTCATCGATCGTTTTGCATGAAAAATCGGACTCTCTCGCTTGAACATGAATTTACTCTATATGTTGTTTATATCACTTCCCGCAGTGAATAAACACGTTTTAAGCCCTCGAAGTGAGCATTTGGGTCATTTTAATTCACTTTTACCCATGCTCCAAATCTTGAGTTTTGGCTCCCTAGAAGCATGAAAATGACTATAAACATGCTCATTTTAGCTCCAAAAGTGATGATCCACATCCGAAAGTCAGAATTAGTTGAAAGATGCAATATTTCAAAACGGACCATTTTGGTCCTCTCAGAGCCATTTCCTCAGGTCGCGGGTCATCGATCGTTTTGCATGAAAAATCGGACTCTCTCGCTTGAACATGAATTTACTCTATATGTTGTTTATATCACTTCCGGCAGTGAATAAACACGTTTTAAGCCCTCGAAGTGAGCATTTGGGTCATTTTAATTCACTTTTACCCATGCTCCAAATCTTGAGTTTTGGCTCCCTAGAAGCATGAAAATGACTATAAACATGCTCATTTTAGCTCCAAAAGTGATGATCCACTTCCGAAAGTCAGAATTAGTTGAAAGATGCAATATTTCAAAACGGACCATTTTGGTCCTCTCAGAGCCATTTCCTCAGGTCGCGGGTCATCGATTGTTTTGCATGAAAAATTGGACCAGTGAATAAACACGTTTTAAGCCCTCGAAGTGAGCATTTGGGTCATTTTAATTCACTTTTACCCATGCTCCAAATCTTGAGTTTTGGCTCCCTAGAAGCATGAAAATGACTATAAACATGCTCATTTTAGCTCCAAAAGTGATGATCCACATCCGAAAGTCAGAATTAGTTGAAAGATGCAATATTTCAAAACGGACCATTTTGGTCCTCTCAGAGCCATTTCCTCAGGTCGCGGGTCATCGATCGTTTTGCATGAAAAATCGGACTCTCTCGCTTGAACATGAATTTACTCTATATGTTGTTTATATCACTTCCCGCAGTGAATAAACACGTTTTAAGCCCTCGAAGTGAGCATTTGGGTCATTTTAATTCACTTTTACCCATGCTCCAAATCTTGAGTTTTGGCTCCCTAGAAGCATGAAAATGACTATAAACATGCTCATTTTAGCTCCAAAAGTGATGATCCACATCCGAAAGTCAGAATTAGTTGAAAGATGCAATATTTCAAAACGGACCATTTTGGTCCTCTCAGAGCCATTTCCTCAGGTCGCGGGTCATCGATCGTTTTGCATGAAAAATCGGACTCTCTCGCTTGAACATGAATTTACTCTATATGTTGTTTATATCACTTCCCGCAGTGAATAAACACGTTTTAAGCCCTCGAAGTGAGCATTTGGGTCATTTTTATTCACTTTTACCCATGCTCCAAATCTTGAGTTTTGGCTCCCTAGAAGCATGAAAATGACTATAAACATGCTCATTTTAGCTCCAAAAGTGATGATCCACATCCAAAAGTCAGAATTAGTTGAAAGATGCAATATTTCAAAACGGACCATTTTGGTTCTCTCAGAGCCATTTCCTCAGGTCGCGGGTCATCAATCGTTTTGCATGAAAAATCGGACTCCCTCGCTTGAACATGAATTTACTCTTGATGTTGTTTATATCACTTCCCGCAGTGAATAAACACGTTTTAAGCCCTCGAAGTGAGCATTTGGGTCATTTTAATTCACTTTTACCCATGCTCCAAATCTTGAGTTTTGGCTCCCTAGAAGCATGAAAATGACTATAAACATGCTCATTTTAGCTCCAAAAGTGATGATCCACATCCAAAAGTCAGAATTAGTTGAAAGATGCAATATTTCAAAACGGACCATTTTGGTCCTCTCAGAGCCATTTCCTCAGGTCGCGGGTCATCGATCGTTTTGCATGAAAAATCGGACTCTCTCGCTTGAACATGAATTAACTCTAAATGTTGTTTATATCACTTCCCGCAGTGAATAAACACGTTTTAAGCCCTCGAAGTGAGCATTTGGGTCATTTTAATTCACTTTTACCCATGCTCCAAATCTTGAGTTTTGGCTCCCTAGAAGCGTGATAATGACTATAAACATGATCATTTTAGCTCCAAAAGTGATGATCCACATCCGACAGTCAGAATTAGTTGAAAGATGCAATATTTCAAAACGGACCATTTTGGTCCTCTCAGAGCCATTTCCTCAGGTCGCGGGTCATCGATCGTTTTGCATGAAAAATCGGACTCTCTCGCTTGAACATGAATTTACTCTATATGTTGTTTATATCACTTCCCGCAGTGAATAAACACGTTTTAAGCCCTCGAAGTGAGCATTTGGGTCATTTTAATTCACTTTTACCCATGCTCCAAATCTTGAGTTTTGGCTCCCTAGAAGCATGAAAATGACTATAAACATGCTCATTTTAGCTCCAAAAGTGATGATCCACATCCGAAAGTCAGAATTAGTTGAAAGATGCAATATTTCAAAACGGACCATTTTGGTCCTCTCAGAGCCATTTCCTCAGGTCGCGGGTCATCGATCGTTTTGCATGAAAAATCGGACTCTCTCGCTTGAACATGAATTTACTCTATATGTTGTTTATATCACTTCCCGCAGTGAATAAACACGTTTTAAGCCCTCGAAGTGAGCATTTGGGTCATTTTAATTCACTTTTACCCATGCTCCAAATCTTGAGTTTTGGCTCCCTAGAAGCATGAAAATGACTATAAACATGCTCATTTTAGCTCCAAAAGTGATGATCCACATCCAAAAGTCAGAATTAGTTGAAAGATGCAATATTTCAAAACGGACCATTTTGGTCCTCTCAGAGCCATTTCCACAGGTCGCGGGTCATCGGTCGTTTTGCATGAAAAATCGGACTCTCTCGCTTGTTCATGAATTTACTCTATATGTTGTGTATATCACTTCCCGCAGTGAATAAACACATTTTAAGCCCTCGAAGTGAGCATTTGGGTCATTTTAATTCACTTTTACCCATTCTCCAAATCTTGAGTTTTGGCTCCCTAGAAGCATGAAAATTACTGTAAACATGCTCATTTTAGCTCCAAAAGTGATGATCCACATCCGAAAGTCATTATTAGTTGAAAGATGCAATGTTTCAAAATGGACCATTTTTGTCCTCTCAAAGCCATTTCCACAGGTCGCGGGTCATCGATCATTTTGCATGAAAAATCGGGCTCTCTTGCTTGTATATGAATTTACTCTATATGTTGTGTAATCACTTCCCGCAGTGAATAAACACATTTTAAGCCCTCGAAGTGACCATTTGGGTCATTTTAATTCACTTTTACCCATGCTCCAAATCTTGAGTTTTGGCTCCCTAGAAGCATGAAAATTACTATAAACATGCTCATTTTAGCTCCAAAAGTGATGATCCACATCCGAAAGTCAGAATTAGTTGAAAGTTGCATATTTCAAAACGGACCATTTTGGTCCTCTCAGAGCCATTTCCTCAGGGGTCATCGATCGTTTTGCATGAAAAATTGGACGTTCTCGCATGAACATAAATTAACTCTAAATGTTGTTTATATCATTTCCCGAAGTGAATAAACACGTTTTAAGACCTCGAAGTGAGCATTTGGGCCATTTTAATTCACTTTTACCCATGTTCCAAATCTTGAGTTTTGACTCCCTAGAAGCATGAAAATGACTATAAACATGCTCATTTTAGCTCCAAAAGTGATGACCCACATCTGAAAGTCAGAATTAGTTGAAAGATGCAATATTTGAAAACGGACCATTTTGTTCCTCTCAGAGCCATGTCCTCAGGTCGCGGGTCATCGATCGTTTTGCATGAAAAATCAGACTCTCTCGCTTAAACATGAATTTACTCTATATGTTGTGTATATCACTTCCTGCAGTGAATAAACACGTTTTAAGCCCTCAAAGTGAGCATTTGGGTCATTTTAATTCACTTTTACCCATGCTCCAAATCTTGAGTTTTGGCTCCCTAGAAGCATGAAAATGACTATAAACATGCTCATTTGAGCTCCAAACGTGATGATCCACATCCAAAAGTCAGAATTAGTTGAAAGATGCAATATTTCAAACCGGACCATTTTTGTCCTCTCAGAGCCATTTCCTCAGGTCGCGCGGGTCATCGATCGTTTTGCATGTAAAATCGGACTCTCTCGCTTGAACATGAATTTACTCTATATGTTGTTTATATCACTTCCTGCAGTGAATTAACACGTTTTAAGCCCTCAAAGTGAGCATTTGGGTCATTTTAATTCACTTTTATCCATGCTCCAAATCTTGAGTTTTGGCTCCCTAGAAGCATGAAAATGACTATAAACATGCTCATTTTAGCTTCAAAAGTGATGATCCACATCAGAAAGTCAGAATTAGTTGAAAGATGCAATATTTGAAAACGGACCATTTTGGTCCTCTCAGAGCCATTTCCTCAGGTCGCGGGTCATCGATCGTTTTGCATGAAAAAACAGACACTCTCGCTTAATCATAAATTAACTCTAAATGTTGTTTATATCACTTCCTGCAGTGAATAAACACGTTTTAAGCCCTCGAAGTGAGCATTTGGATCATTTTAATTCACTTTTACCCATGCTCCAAATGTTGAGTTTTGGCTCCCTAGAAGCATGAACATTACTATAAACGTGCTCATTTTAAATCAAAAAGTGAAGATCAACATCCGAAAGTCAGAATTAGTTGAAAGTTGCAATATTTCAAAACGGACCATTTTGGTCCTGTCAGCGCCATTTCCTCAGGTCGCGGGTCATTGATCGTTTTGTATGAAAAATTGGACGTACTCGCATGAACATGAATTAACTCTAAATGTTGTTTATATCACTTCCGGCAGTGAATAAACACGTTTTAAGCCCTCGAAGTGAGCATTTGGGTCATTTTAATTCACTTTTACCCATGCTCCAAATCTTGACTTTTGGCTCCCTAGAAGCATGAAAATCACTATAGACATGCTCATTTTAGATCCAAAAGTGATGATACACATCCAAAAGTCAGAATTAGTTGAAAGATGCAATATTTCAAAACGGACCATTTTGGTCCTCTCAGAGCCATTTCCTCAGGTCGCGGGTCATCGATCGTTTTGCATAGAACAAGAATTAACTCTAAATGTTGTTTATAAAACTTCCCGAAGTGAATAAACACATTTTAAGCCCTCGAAGTGAGCATTTGGGTCATTTTAATTCACTTTTACCCATGCTCCAAATCCTGAGTTTTCGCTCCCTAGAAGCATGAAAATGACTATAAGCATGCTCGTTTTAGCTCCAAAAGTAATGATCCACATCCAAAAGTCATAATTAGTTGAAAGATGCAATATTTCAAAACGGACGATTTTGGTCCTCTCAGAGCCATTTCCTCAAGTCGCCGGTCATCGATCGTTTTCCATGAAAAATCAGACTCTCTCGCTTAAACATGAATTGACTCTAAATGTTGTTTATATCACTTCCTGCAGTGAATAAACACGTTTTAAGCCCTCGAAGTGAGCATTTGGGTCATTTTAATTCACTTTTACCCATGCTCCAAATCTTGAGTTTTCGCACCATAGAAGCATGAAAACGCCTATAAGCATGCTCATTTTAGCTCCAAAAGT
This sequence comes from Calotriton arnoldi, assembly GCA_963921515.1. Taxonomy (NCBI): domain Eukaryota; kingdom Metazoa; phylum Chordata; class Amphibia; order Caudata; family Salamandridae; genus Calotriton; species Calotriton arnoldi. The sequence goes on along the minus strand of CAWUFW010019111.1, from coordinate 24,881 downwards.
GATGACCCACATCCGAAAGTCATAATTCGTTGAAAAATGCAATATTTCAAAACGGACCATTTTGGTCCTCTCAGAGCCATTTCCTCAGGTCGCGGGTCATCGATCGTTTTGCATGAAAAATCGGACTCTCTCGCTTGAACATGAATTTACTCTATATGTTGTTTATATCACTTCCCACAGTGAATTATCACGTTTTAAGCCCTCGAAGTGAGCATTTGGGTCATTTTAATTCACTTTTACCCATGCTCCAAATCTTGAGTTTTGGCTCCTTAGAAGCATGAAAATGACTATAAACATGCTCATTTTAGCTCCAAAAGTGATGATCCACATCCGAAAGTCATTATTAGTTGAAAGATGCAATGTTTCAAAACGGACCATTTTGGTCCTCTCAGAGCCATTTCCACAGTTCGTTTTGCATGAAAATTCGGACTCTCTCGCTTGAACATGAATTTACTCTATTTGTTGTTTATATCACTTCCCGCAGTGAATAAACACGTTTTAAGCCCTCGAAGTGAGTATTTGGGTCATTTTAATTCACTTTTACCCATGCTCCAAATCTAGAGTTTTGGCACCCTAGAAGCATGAAAATAACTATAAACATGCTCATTTTAGCTCCAAAAGTGATGATCCACATCCGAAAGTCATTATTAGTTGAAAGATGCAATGTTTCAAAATGGACCATTTTTGTCCTCTCAGAGCCATTTCCACAGGTCGCGGGTCATCGATCGTTTTGCATGAAAAATCGGACGTTCTCACATGAACAAGAATTAACTCTAAATGTTGTTTATATCACTTCCCACAGTGAATAAACACGTTTTAAGCCCTCGAAGTGAGCATTTGGGTTATTTTAATTCACTTTTACCCATGCTCCAAATCTTGAGTTTTCGCACCATAGAAGCATGAAAATGCCTATAAGCATGCTCATTTTAGCTCCAAAAGTGATGACCCACATCCGAAAGTCATAATTAGTTGAAAAATGCAATATTTCAAAACGGACCATTTGGTCCTCTCAGAGCCATTTCCTCAGGTCGAGGATCATCGATCATTTTGCATGAAAAATCGGGCTCTCTTGCTTGTATATGAATTTACTCTATATGTTGTGTAATCACTTCCCGCAGTGAATAAACACATTTTAAGCCCTCGAAGTGACCATTTGGGTCATTTTAATTCCACTTTTACCCATGCTCCAAATCTTGAGTTTTGGCTCCCTAGAAGCATGAAAATTACTATAAACATGCTCATTTTAGCTCAAAAAGTGATGATCCACATCCGAAAGTCAGAATTAGTTGAAAGTTGCAATATTTCAAAACTGACCATTTTGGTCCTCTCAGAGCCATTTCCTCAGGGGTCATCGATCGTTTTGCATGAAAAATTGGACGTTCTCGCATGAACATGAATTAACTCTAAATGTTGTTTATATCATTTCCCGAAGTGAATAAACACGTTTTAAGACCTCGAAGTGAGCATTTGGGCCATTTTAATTCACTTTTACCCATGTTCCAAATCTTGAGTTTTGACTCCCTAGAAGCATGAAAATGACTATAAACATGCTCATTTTAGCTCCAAAAGTGATGACCCACATCTGAAAGTCAGAATTAGTTGAAAGATGCAATATTTGAAAACGGACCATTTTGTTCCTCTCAGAGCCATGTCCTCAGGTCGCGGGTCATCGATCGTTTTGCATGAAAAATCAGACTCTCTCGCTTAAACATGAATTTACTCTATATGTTGTGTATATCACTTCCTGCAGTGAATAAACACGTTTTAAGCCCTCAAAGTGAGCATTTGGGTCATTTTAATTCACTTTTACCCATGCTCCAAATCTTGAGTTTTGGCTCCCTAGAAGCATGAAAATGACTATAAACATGCTCATTTGAGCTCCAAACGTGATGATCCACATCCAAAAGTCAGAATTAGTTGAAAGATGCAATATTTCAAACCGGACCATTTTTGTCCTCTCAGAGCCATTTCCTCAGGTCGCGCGGGTCATCGATCGTTTTGCATGTAAAATCGGACTCTCTCGCTTGAACATGAATTTACTCTATATGTTGTTTATATCACTTCCTGCAGTGAATTAACACGTTTTAAGCCCTCAAAGTGAGCATTTGGGTCATTTTAATTCACTTTTATCCATGCTCCAAATCTTGAGTTTTGGCTCCCTAGAAGCATGAAAATGACTATAAACATGCTCATTTTAGCTTCAAAAGTGATGATCCACATCAGAAAGTCAGAATTAGTTGAAAGATGCAATATTTGAAAACGGACCATTTTGGTCCTCTCAGAGCCATTTCCTCAGGTCGCGGGTCATCGATCGTTTTGCATGAAAAAACAGACACTCTCGCTTGAACATGAATTTACTCTATATGTTGTGTATATCACGTCCCGCAGTGAAGAAACACATTTTAAGCCCTCGAAGTGAGCATTTGGGTCATTTTAATTCACTTTTACCCATGCTCCAAATCTTGAGTTTTGTCTCCCTAGAAGCATGAAAATGACTATAAACATGCTCCTTTTAACTCCAAAAGTGATGATCCACATCCAAAAGTCATAATTAGTTGAAAGATTCAATATTTCAAAACGGGCCATTTTGGTCCTCCCAGAGCCATCTCCTCAGGTCGCGCGGGTCATCGATCGTTTTGCATGTAAAATCGGACTCTCTCGCTTGAACATGAATTTACTCTATATGTTGTTTATATCACTTCCTGCAGTGAATTAACACGTTTTAAGCCCTCAAAGTGAGCATTTGGGTCATTTTAATTCACTTTTATCCATGCTCCAAATCTTGAGTTTTGGCTCCCTAGAAGCATGAAAATGACTATAAACATGCTCATTTTAGCTTCAAAAGTGATGATCCACATCAGAAAGTCAGAATTAGTTGAAAGATGCAATATTTGAAAACGGACCATTTTGGTTCTCTCAGTGCCATTTCCTCAGGTCGCGGGTCATCGATCGTTTTGCATGAAAAATCAGACTCTCTCGCTTAAACATGAATTTACTCTATATGTTGTTTATATCACTTCCTGCAGTGAATAAACACGTTTTAAGCCCTCGAATTGAGCATTTGGGTCATTTTAATTCACTTTTACCCATGCTCCAAATCTTGAGTTTTGGCTCCCTAGAAGCATGAAAATGACTATAAACATGCTCATTTGAGCTCCAAACGTGATGATCCACATCCAAAAGTCAGAATTAGTTGAAAGATGCAATATTTCAAACCGGACCATTTTTGTCCTCTCAGAGCCATTTCCTCAGGTCGCGCGGGTCATCGATCGTTTTGCATGTAAAATCGGACTCTCTCGCTTGAACATGAATTTACTCTATATGTTGTTTATATCACTTCCTGCAGTGAATTAACACGTTTTAAGCCCTCAAAGTGAGCATTTGGGTCATTTTAATTCACTTTTATCCATGCTCCAAATCTTGAGTTTTGGCTCCCTAGAAGCATGAAAATGACTATAAACATGCTCATTTTAGCTTCAAAAGTGATGATCCACATCAGAAAGTCAGAATTAGTTGAAAGATGCAATATTTGAAAACGGACCATTTTTGTCCTCTCAGAGCCATTTCCTCAGGTCGCGCGGGTCATCGATCGTTTTGCATGTAAAATCGGACTCTCTCGCTTGAACATGAATTTACTCTATATGTTGTTTATATCACTTCCTGCAGTGAATTAACACGTTTTAAGCCCTCAAAGTGAGCATTTGGGTCATTTTAATTCACTTTTATCCATGCTCCAAATCTTGAGTTTTGGCTCCCTAGAAGCATGAAAATGACTATAAACATGCTCATTTTAGCTTCAAAAGTGATGATCCACATCCAAAAGTCAGAATTAGTTGAAAGATGCAATATTTCAAACCGGACCATTTTTGTCCTCTCAGAGCCATTTCCTCAGGTCGCGCGGGTCATCGATCGTTTTGCATGTAAAATCGGACTCCCTCGCTTGAACATGAATTTACTCTTGATGTTGTTTATATCACTTCCTGCAGTGAATTAACACGTTTTAAGCCCTCAAAGTGAGCATTTGGGTCATTTTAATTCACTTTTACCCATGCTCCAAATCTAGAGTTTTGGCTCCCTAGAAGCATGAAAATGACTATAAACATGCTCCTTTTAACTCCAAAAGTGATGATCCACATCCAAAAGTCATAATTAGTTGAAAGATTCAATATTTCAAAACGGGCCATTTTGGTCCTCCCAGAGCCATTTCCTCAGGTCGCGGGTGTTCGATCGTTTTGCTTGAAAAATCTGACTCTCTCGCTTGAACATGAATTTACTCTATATGTTGTGTATATCACGTCCCGCAGTGAAGAAACACATTTTAAGCCCTCGAAGTGAGCATTTGGGTCATTTGAATTCACTTTTACCCATGCTCCAAATCTTGAGTTTTGTCTCCCTAGAAGCATGAAAATGACTATAAACATGCTCATTTTAGCTCCAAAAATGATGATCCACATCCGAAAGTCATTATTAGTTGAAAGATGCAATGTTTCAAAACGGACCATTTTGGTCCTCTCAGAGCCATTTCCACAGGTCGTTTTGCATGAAAATTCGGACTCTCTCGCTTGTAGATGAATGAACTCTAAATGTTGTTTATATCACTTCCCGCAGTGAATAAACATGTTTTAAGCCCTCGAAGTGAGCATTTGGGTCATTTTAATTCATGTTTACCCATGCTCCAAATATTGAGTTTTGGCTCCCTAGAATCATGCAAATGACTATAAACATGCTCATTTTAGCTCCAAAAGTGATGATCCACATCCGAAAGTCATAATTAGTTGAAAAATGCAATATTTCAAAACGGACAATTTTGGTCCTCTCAGAGCCATTTCCTCAGGTCGCGGGTCATCGATCGTTTTGCGTGAAAAATCGGATGTTCTCATATGAATATGAATTAACTCTAAATGTTGTTAATATCACTTCCCACAGTGAATAAACATGCTTTAAGCCCTCGAAGTGAGCATTTGGGTCATTTTAATGTACTTTTACCCATGCTCCAAATCTTGAGTTTTCGCTCCCTAGAAGCATGAAAATGCCTATAAGCATGCTCATTTTAGCTCCAAAAGTGATGACCCACATCCGAAAGTCATAATTAGTTGAAAAATACAATATTTCAAAACGGACAATTTTGGTCCTCTCAGAGCCATTTCCTCAGGTCCAGGATCATCGATCATTTTGCATGAAAAATCGGGCTCTCTTGCTTGTACATGAATTTACTCTATATGTTGTGTAATCACTTCCCGCAGTGAATAAACACATTTTAAGCACTCGAAGTGAGCATTTGGGTCATTTTAATTCACTTTTACTCATGCTCCAAATCTTGAATTTTGGCTCCCTAGAAGCATGAAAATGACTATATACATGCTCATTTTAGCTCCAAAAGTGAAGATCCAGATCTGAAAGTCAGAATTAGTTGAAAGATTCAATATTTGAAAAAGGACCATTTTGGTCCTCTCAGAGCCATTTCCTCAGGTCGCGGGTCATCGATCGTTTTGCATGAAAAATCGGACGTTCTCATATGAACATGAATTAACTCTAAATGTTGTTTATATCACTTCCCACAGTGAATAAACACGTTTTAAGCCCTCGAAGTGAGCATTTGGGTCATTTTAATTCACTTTTACCCATGCTCCAAATCTTGAGTTTTGCCTCCCTAGAAGCATGAAAATGACTATAAACATGCTCCTTTTAACTCCAAAAGCGATGATCCACATCCAAAAGTCATAATTAGTTGAAAGATTCAATATTTCAAAACTGGCCATTTTGGTCCTCTCAGAGCCATTTCCTCAGGTCGCCGCGGGTCATCGATCTTTTTGCTTGTAAAATCTGACTCTCTCGCTTGAACATGAATTTACTCTATATGTTGTGTATATCACGTCCCGCAGTGAATAAACACATTTTAAGCCCTCGAAGTGAGCATTTGGGTCATTTTAATTCACTTTTACCCATGCTCCAATTCTTGAGTTTTGGCTCCCTAGAAGCATGAAAATGACTATAAACATGCTCATTTTAGCTCCAAAAGTGATGACCCACATCCAAAAGTCATAATTAGTTGAAAGATTCAATATTTCAAAACTGGCCATTTTGGTCCTCTCAGAGCCATTTCCTCAGGTCGCCGCGGGTCATCGATCTTTTTGCTTGTAAAATCTGACTCTCTCGCTTGAACATGAATTTACTCTATATGTTGTGTATATCACGTCCCGCAGTGAATAAACACATTTTAAGCCCTCAAAGTGACCATTTGGGTCATTTTAATTCACTTTTACCCATGTTCCAAATCTTGAGTTTTGACTCCCTAGAAGCATGAAAATGACTATAAACATGCTCATTTTAGCTCCAAAAGTGATGACCCACATCTGAAAGTCAGAATTAGTTGAAAGATGCAATATTTGAAAACGGACCATTTTGTTCCTCTCAGAGCCATATCCTCAGGTCGCGGGTCATCGATCGTTTTGCATGAAAAATCAGACTCTCTCGCTTAAACATGAATTTACTCTATATGTTGTGTATATCACTTCCCGCAGTGAATAAACACGTTTTAAGCCCTCGAAGTGAGCATTTGGGTCATTTTAATTCACTTTTACCCATGCTCCAAATCTTGAGTTTTGGCTCCCTAGAAGCATGAAAAAGACTATAAACATGCTCATTTTAGCTTCAAAAGTGATGATCCACATCTGAAAGTCAGAATTAGTTGAAAGATGCAATATTTGAAAACGGACCATTTTGGTCCTCTCAGAGCCATTTCCTCTGGTCGCGGGTCATCATCGTTTTGCATGAAAAATCGGACTCTCTCGCTTGAACATGAATTTACTCTATATGTTGTGTATATCACTTCCCGCAGTGAATAAACACGTTTTAAGCCCTCGAAGTGAGCATTTGGGTCATTTTAATTCACTTTTACCCATGCTCCAAATCTTGAGTTTTTGCTCCCTAGAAGCATGAAAATGACTATCATGCTCATTTTAGCTCTAAAAGTGATGATCCACATCCGAAAGTCATTATTAGTTAAAAGATGCAATATTTCAAAATGGACCATTTTGGTCCTCTCAGAGCCATTTCCTCAGGTCGCGGGTCATCGATCATTTTGCATGAAAAATCAGACTCTCTTGCTTAAACATGAATTAACTCTAAATGTTGTTTATATCACTTCCCGCAGTGAATAAACATGTTTTAAGCCCTCGAAGTGAGCATTTGGGTCATTTTAATTCACTTTTACCCATGCTCCAAATCTTGAGTTTTGGCTCCCTAGAAGCATGAAAATGACTATAAACATGCTCATTTTAGCTCCAAAAGTGATGATCCACATCCGAAAGTCAGAATTAGTTGAAAGATGCAATATTTCAAAACGGACCATTTTGGTCCCCTCAGAGATATCTCCTCAGGTCGCGGGTCATCGATCGTTTTGCATGAAAAATTAGACGTTCTCGCATGAACATGAAATAACTCCAAATGTTGTTTATATGACTTCCTGAAGTGAATAAACACGTTTTAAGCCCTCGAAGTGAGCATTTGGGTCATTTTAATTCACTTTTACCCATGCTCCAAATGTTGAGTTTTGGCTCCCTAGAAGCATGAAAATTACTATAAACGTGCTCATTTTAAATCAAAAAGTGAAGATCAACATCCGAAAGTCAGAATTAGTTGAAAGTTGCAATATTTCAAAACGGACCATTTTGGTCCTGTCAGAGCCATTTCCTCAGGTCGCGGGTCATTGATCGTTTTGTATGAAAAATTGGACGTACTCGCATGTACATGAATTAACTCTAAATTTTGTTTATATCACTTCCTGCAGTGAATAAACACGTTTTAAGCCCTCGAAGTGAGCATTTGGGTCATTTTAATTCACTTTTACCGATGCTCCACATCTTGAGTTCTGGCTCCCTAGAAGCATGAAAATTACTATAAACATGCTCATTTTAGCTCAAAAAGTGAAGATCCACATCCGAAAGTCAGAATTAGTTGAAAGTTGCAATATTTCAAAACGGACCATTTTGGTCCTCTCAGAGCCATTTCCTCAGGTTGCGCGGGTCATCATCGTTTTGCATGAAAAATCGGACTCTCTCGCTTGAACATGAATTTACTCTATATGTTGTGTATATCACTTCCCGCAGTGAATAAACACGTTTTAAGCCCTCGAAGTGAGCATTTGGGTCATTTTAATTCACTTTTACCCATGCTCCAAATCTTGAGTTTTTGCTCCCTAGAAGCATGAAAATGACTATCATGCTCATTTTAGCTCTAAAAGTGATGATCCACATCCGAAAGTCATTATTAGTTAAAAGATGCAATATTTCAAAATGGACCATTTTGGTCCTCTCAGAGCCATTTCCTCAGGTCGCGGGTCATCGATCATTTTGCATGAAAAATCAGACTCTCTTGCTTAAACATGAATTAACTCTAAATGTTGTTTATATCACTTCCCGCAGTGAATAAACATGTTTTAAGCCCTCGAAGTGAGCATTTGGGTCATTTTAATTCACTTTTACCCATGCTCCAAATCTTGAGTTTTGGCTCCCTAGAAGCATGAAAATGACTATAAACATGCTCATTTTAGCTCCAAAAGTGATGATCCACATCCGAAAGTCAGAATTAGTTGAAAGATGCAATATTTCAAAACGGACCATTTTGGTCCCCTCAGAGATATCTCCTCAGGTCGCGGGTCATCGATCGTTTTGCATGAAAAATTAGACGTTCTCGCATGAACATGAAATAACTCCAAATGTTGTTTATATGACTTCCTGAAGTGAATAAACACGTTTTAAGCCCTCGAAGTGAGCATTTGGGTCATTTTAATTCACTTTTACCCATGCTCCAAATGTTGAGTTTTGGCTCCCTAGAAGCATGAAAATTACTATAAACGTGCTCATTTTAAATCAAAAAGTGAAGATCAACATCCGAAAGTCAGAATTAGTTGAAAGTTGCAATATTTCAAAACGGACCATTTTGGTCCTGTCAGAGCCATTTCCTCAGGTCGCGGGTCATTGATCGTTTTGTATGAAAAATTGGACGTACTCGCATGTACATGAATTAACTCTAAATTTTGTTTATATCACTTCCTGCAGTGAATAAACACGTTTTAAGCCCTCGAAGTGAGCATTTGGGTCATTTTAATTCACTTTTACCGATGCTCCACATCTTGAGTTCTGGCTCCCTAGAAGCATGAAAATTACTATAAACATGCTCATTTTAGCTCAAAAAGTGAAGATCCACATCCGAAAGTCAGAATTAGTTGAAAGTTGCAATATTTCAAAACGGACCATTTTGGTCCTCTCAGAGCCATTTCCTCAGGTTGCGCGGGTCATCATCGTTTTGCATGAAAAATCGGACTCTCTCGCTTGAACATGAATTTACTCTATATGTTGTGTATATCACTTCCCGCAGTGAATAAACACGTTTTAAGCCCTCGAAGTGAGCATTTGGGTCATTTTAATTCACTTTTACCCATGCTCCAAATCTTGAGTTTTTGCTCCCTAGAAGCATGAAAATGACTATCATGCTCATTTTAGCTCTAAAAGTGATGATCCACATCCGAAAGTCATTATTAGTTAAAAGATGCAATATTTCAAAATGGACCATTTTGGTCCTCTCAGAGCCATTTCCTCAGGTCGCGGGTCATCGATCATTTTGCATGAAAAATCAGACTCTCTTGCTTAAACATGAATTAACTCTAAATGTTGTTTATATCACTTCCCGCAGTGAATAAACATGTTTTAAGCCCTCGAAGTGAGCATTTGGGTCATTTTAATTCACTTTTACCCATGCTCCAAATCTTGAGTTTTGGCTCCCTAGAAGCATGAAAATGACTATAAACATGCTCATTTTAGCTCCAAAAGTGATGATCCACATCCGAAAGTCAGAATTAGTTGAAAGATGCAATATTTCAAAACGGACCATTTTGGTCCCCTCAGAGATATCTCCTCAAGTCGCGGGTCATCGATCGTTTTGCATGAAAAATTAGACGTTCTCGCATGAACATGAAATAACTCTAAATGTTGTTTATATCAATTCCTGGAGTGAATAAACACGTTTTAAGCCCTCGAAGTGAGCATTTGGGTCATTTTAATTCACTTTTACCCATGCTCCAAATCTTGAGTTTTGGCTCCCTAGAAGCATGAAAATGACTATAAACATGCTCATTTTAGCTCCAAAAGTGATGATCCACATCCGAAAGTCAGAATTAGTTGAAAGTTGCAATATTTCAAAACGGACCATTTTGGTCCTCTCAGAGATATCTCCTCAGGTCGCGGGTCATCGATCGTTTTGCATGAAAAAGTAGACGTTCTCGCATGAACATGAAATAACTCCAAATGTTGTTTATATCAATTCCTGGAGTGAATAAACACGTTTTAAGCCCTCGAAGTGAGCATTTGGGTCATTTTAATTCATTTTTACCCATGGTCCAAATCTTGAGGTTTGGCTCCCTAGAAGCATGAAAATGACTATAAACATGCTCATTTTAGCTCCAAAAGTGATGATCCACATCCAAAAGTCAGAATTAGTTGAAAGATGCAATATTTCAAAACGTACCATTTTAGTCCTCTCAGAGCCATTTCTTCAGGTCGCGGGTCATCGATCGTTTTGCATGAAAAATTGGAAGTTCTCGCATGAACATGAATTAACTCTAAATGTAGTTTATATCACTTCTCGAAGTGAATAAACACGTTTTAAGCCCTCGAAGTGAGCATTTGGGTCATTTTAATTCACTTTTACCCATGCTTCAAATCTTGAGTTTTCGCTCCCTAGAAGCATGAAAATGACTATAAGCATGCTCATTTTAGCTCCAAAAGTGATGATCCACATCCGAAAGTCATAATTAGTTGAAAAATGCAATATTTCAAAATGGACCATTTTGTCCTCTCAGAGCCATTTCCTCAGGTGGCGGGTCATCTATCGTTTTGCATGAAAAATCGGACGTTCTCGCATGAACATGAATTAATATCTTAATGTTGTTTATATCACTTCCCGCAGTAAATAAACATGTTTTAAGCCCTCGAAGTGAGCATTTGGGTCAATTTAATTCACTTTTACCCATACTCCAAATCTTGAGTTTTCGCTCCCTACAAGCATGAAAATCACTGTAAACATGCTCATTTTAGCTCAAAAAGTGAAGATCCACATCTGAAAGTCAGAATTAGTTGAAAGTTGCAATATTTCAAAACGGACCATTTTGGTCCTCTCAGAGATATTTCCTCAGGTCGCGGGTCATCGATCGTTTTGCATGAAAAATAGACGTTCTCGCATGAACATGAAATAACTCTATATGTTGTTTATCTCACTTACCGCAGTGAATTAACATGTTATAAGCCCTCGAAGTGAGCATGTGTGTCATTTTAATTCACTTTTACCCATGCTCCAAATCTTTAGTTTTGGCTCCTTAGAAGCATGAAAATGACTATAAACATGCTCATTTTAGTTCCAAAAGTGATGATCCACATCCCAAAGTCAGAATTAGTTGAAAGATGCAATATTTCAAAATGGACCATTTTGGTCCACTCAGAGCCATATCCTCTTTTCATCGATCGTTTTGCATGAAAAATCGGACTCACTCGCTTGAACATGATTTAACTCTAAATGTTGTTTATATCACTTCCCGCAGTGAATAAACATGTATTAAGCCCTCAAAGTGAGCATTTGGGTCATTTTTATTCACTTTTACCCATGCTCCAAATCTTGAGTTTTGGTCCCTAGAAGCATGAAAATTTCTATAAACTAGCTCATATTAGCTCAAAAAGTGATGATCCACATCCAAAAGTCAGAATTAGTTGAAAGTTGCAATATTTCAAAGCGGACCATTTTGGTCCTCTCTGAGCCATTTCCACAGGTCGCGGGTTATCGATCGTTTTGCATGAAAAATCGGACTCTCTCGCTTGTTCATGAATTAACTCTAAATGTTGTTTATATCACTTCCCGCAGTGAATGAACATGTTTTAAGCCCTCGAATTGAGCATTTGGGTCATTTTAATTCATGTTTACCCATGCTCCAAATCTTGAGTTTTGGCTACCTAGAAGCATGAAAATTACTATAAACATGCTCATTTTAGCTCAAAAAGTGATGATCCACATCCGAAAGTCAGAATTAGTTGAAAGTTGCAATATTTCAAAACGGACCATTTTGGTCCTCTCAGAGCCATTTCCTCAGGTCGCGGGTCATCGATCGTTTTGCATGAAGAATCGGACGTTCTTGCATGAACATGAATTAACTCTAAATGTTGATTATATCACTTCCCGAAGTGAATAAACACGTTTTAAGCCCTCAAAGTGAGCATTTGGGTCATTTTAATACACTTTTACCCATGCTCCAAATCTTGAGTTTTGGCTCCCTAGAAGCATGAAAATGACTAATAAACATGCCCATTTTAGCTCCAAAAGTGATGATCCACATCCGAAAATCAGACTCAGTTGAAAGATGCAATATTTCAAAGTGGACCATTTAGGTCCTCTCAGAGCCATTTCCTCAGGTCGCGGGTCATCGATCGTTTTGCATTAAAAATCGGACTCTCTCGCTTGAACATGAATTTACTCTATATGTTGTTTGTATCACTTCCCGCAGTGAATTAACATGTTATAAGCCCTCGATGTGAGCATTTGGGTCATTTTAATTCACTTTTACCCATGCTCCAAATCTTGCGTTTTGGCTCCTTAGAAGCATGGAAATGACTATAAACATGCTCATTTTAGTTCCAAAAGTGATGATCCACATCCGAAAGTCATAATTAGTTGAAAGATGCAATATTTCAAAACGGACCATTTTGGTCCTCTCAGAGCTATTTCCTCAGGTCGCGGGTCATCGATCAATTTGCATGAAAAATTGGACGTTCTCGCATGAACATGAATTAACTCTAAATGTTGTTTATATCACTTCCCACAATGAATAATCACGTTTTAAGCCCTCTAAGTGAGCATTTGGGTCATTTTAATTCACTTTTACCCATGCTCCAAATCTTGAGTTTTGGCTCCCTAGAAGCATGAAAATGACTATAAGCATGCTCATTTTAGCTCCAAAAGTGATGATCCACATCCGAAAAACATAATTAGTTGAAAGATGCAATATTTCAAAACGGACCATTTTGATCCTCTCAGAGCCATTTCCTGAGGTCGAGGGTCATCGATCGTTTTGCATGAAAAATCAGACTCTCTTGCTTAAACATGAATTAACTCTAAATGTTGTTTATATCACTTCCTGCAGTAAATAAACACGTTTTAAGCCCTCGAAGTGAGCATTTTGGTCATTTTATTTCACTTTTACCCATGCTCCAAATCTTGAGTTTTCGCTCCCTAGAAGTATGAAAATGACTATAAGCATGCTCGTTTTAGCTCCAAAAGTGATGATCCACATCCGAAAGTCATAATTAGTTGAAAGATGCAATATTTCAAAATGGACCATTTTGTCCTCTCAGAGCCATTTCCTCAGGTCGCGGGTCATCTATCGTTTTGCATGAAAAATCGGACGTTTTCGCATGAACATGAATTAACTCTAAATGTTATTTATATCACTTCCCGCAGTGAATAAACATGTTTTAAGCCCTCGAAGTGAGCATTTGGGTCATTTAATTCACTTTTACCCATGCTCCAAATCTTAAGTTTTGGCTCCCTAGAAGCATGAAAATCACTGTAAACATGCTCATTTTAGCTCAAAAAGTGAAGATCCACATCTGAAAGTCAGAATTAGTTGAAAGTTGCAATATTTCAAAATGGACCATTTTGTCCTCTCAGAGCCATTTCCTCAGGTCGCGGGTCATCTAGGGTTTTGCATGAAAAATCGGGCGTTCTCGCATTAACATGAATTAACTCTAAATGTTATTTATATCACTTCCCGCAGTGAATAAACATGTTTTAAGCCCTCGAAGTGAGCATTTGGGTCATTTTAATTCACTTTTACCCATGCTCTAAATCTTGAGTTTCGGCTCCCTAGAAGCATGAAAATCACTGTAAACATGCTCATTTTAGCTCAAAAAGTGAAGATCAACATCCGAAAGTCAGAAATAGTTGAAAGTTTCAATATTTCAAAAGGGACCATTTTGGTCCTCTCAGAGCCATTTCCTCAGGTCGCGGGTCATCGATCGTTTTGCATGAAAAACCGGACTCTCTCGCTTGAACATGAATTTACTCTATATGTTGTTTATATCACTTCCCGCAGTGAATTAACACGTTTTAAGCCCTCGAAGTGAGCATTTGGGTCATTTTAATTCACTTTTACCCATGCTCCAAATCTTGAGTTTTGGCTCCTTAGAAGCATGAAAATTACTATAAACATGCTCATTTTAGTTCCAAAAGTGAAGATCCACATCCGAAAGTCATAATTAGTTGAAAGTTGCAATATTTCAAAGCGGACCATTTTGGTCCTCTCTGAGCCATTTCCACAGGTCGCGGGTTATCGATCGTTTTGCATGAAAAATCGGACTCTCTCGCTTGTTCATGAATTAACTCTAAATGTTGTTTATATCACTTCCCGCAGTGAATGAACATGTTTTAAGCCCTCGAATTGAGCATTTGGGTCATTTTAATTCATGTTTACCCATGCTCCAAATCTTGAGTTTTGGCTACCTAGAAGCATGAAAATTACTATAAACATGCTCATTTAGCTCAAAAAGTGATGATCCACATCCGAAAGTCAGAATTAGTTGAAAGATGCAATATTTCAAAACGGACCATTTTGGTCCTCTCAGAGCTATTTCCTCAGGTTGCGGGTCATCGATCGTTTTGCATGAAAAATTGGACGTTCTCGCATGAACATGAATTAACTCTAAATGTTGTTTATATCACTTCCTGCAGTAAATAAACACGTTTTTAGCACTCTAAGTGAGCATTTGGGTCATTTTAATTCACTTTTACCCATGCTCCAAATCTTGAGTTTTGGCTCCCTAGAAGCATGAAAATGACTATAAACATGCTCATTTTAGCTCCAAAAGTGATGATCCACATCCAAAAGTCAGAATTAGTTGAAAGTTGCAATATTTCAAAACGGACCATTTTCGCCCTCTCAGAGCCATTTCCTCAGGGGTCATCGATCGTTTTGCATGAAAAATCGGACTCTCTCGCATGAACATAAATTTACTCTATATGTTATTTATCTCACTTACCGCAGTGAATTAACATGTTATAAGCCCTCGAAGTGAGATTGTGTGTCATTTTAATTCACTTTTACCCATGCTCCAAATCTTTAGTTTTGGCTCCTTAGAAGCATGAAAATTACTATAAACATGCTCATTTTAGTTCCAAAAGTGAAGATCCACATCCGAAAGTCATAATTAGTTGAAAGATGCAATATTTCAAAATGGACCATTTTGGTCCACTCACAGCCATTTCCTCAGGTCTCGGGTCATCGATCGTTTTGCATGAAAAATCGGTCGTTCTCGCATGAACATGAATTAACTCTAAATGTTGTTTATATCACTTCCCGCAGTGAATACACATGTTTTAAGCCCTCGAATTGAGCATTTGGGTCATTTTAATTCATGTTTACCCATGCTCCAAATCTTGAGTTTTGGCTACCTAGAAGCATGAAAATGACTATAAACATGCTCATTTTAGCTCCAAAAGTGGTGATCCACATTCGAAAGTCAGAATTAGTTGAAAGATGCAATATTTCAAAACGGACCATTTTGGTCCTCTCAGAGCCATTTCCTCAGGTCGCGGGTCATCAATCGTTTTGCATGAAAAATCGGACGTCTCTTGCATGAACATGAATTAACTCTAAATGTTGTTTATATCACTTCCCGCAGTGAATAAACACGTTTTAAGCCCTCAAAGTGAGCATTTGGGTCATTTTAATTCACTTTTACCCATGCTCCAAATCTTGAGTTTTGGCTCCCTAGAAGCATGAAAATGACTAATAAACATGCTCATTTTAGCTCCAAAAGTGATGATCCACATCCGAAAGTCAGAATCAGTTGAAAGATGCAATATTTCAAAATGGACCATTTAGGTCCTCTCAGAGCCATTTCCTCAGGTCGCGGGTCATCGATCGTTTTGCATGAAAAATCGGACTCCCTCGCTTGAACATGAATTTACTCTTGATGTTGTTTATATCACTTCCTGCAGTGAATAAACATGTTTTAAGCCCTCAAAGTGAGCATTTGGGTCATTTTAATTCACTTTTACCCATGCTCCAAATCTTGAGTTTTGGCTCCCTAGAAGCATGAAAATGACTATAAACATGCTCATTTTAGCTCCAAAAGTGATGATCCACTTCCGAAAGTCAGAATTAGTTGAAAGATGCAATATTTCAAAACGGACCATTTTGGTCCTCTCAGAGCCATTT
This sequence comes from Calotriton arnoldi, assembly GCA_963921515.1. Taxonomy (NCBI): domain Eukaryota; kingdom Metazoa; phylum Chordata; class Amphibia; order Caudata; family Salamandridae; genus Calotriton; species Calotriton arnoldi. Next base: position 8,623 of record CAWUFW010019111.1, on the reverse strand, counting down.
CCTCAGGTCGCGGGTCATCGATCGATTTGCATGAAAAATTGGACGTCTCTCGCATGAACATGAATTAACTCTAAATGTTGTTTACATCACTTCCCGCAGTGAATAAACACGTTTTAAGCCCTCTAAGTGAGCATTTGGGTCATTTTAATTCACTTTTACCCATGCTCCAAATCTTGAGTTTTGGCTCCCTAGAAGCATGAAAATGACTATAAACATGCTCATTTTAGCTCCAAAAGTGATGATCCACATCCGAAAGTCAGAATTAGTTGAAAGATGCAATATTTCAAAACGGACCATTTTGGTCCTCTCAGAGCCATTTCCTCAGGTCGCGGGTCATCAATCGTTTTGCATGAAAAATCGGACTCTCTCGCTTAAACATGAATTTACTCTTGATGTTGTTTATATCACTTCCTGCAGTGAATAAACACGTTTTAAGCCCTCGAATTGAGCATTTGGGTCATTTTAATTCACTTTTACCCATGCTCCAAATCTTGAGTTTTGGCTCCCTAGAAGCATGAAAATGACTATAAACATGCTCATTTTAGCTCCAAAAGTGATGATCCACATCCGAAAGTCAGAATTAGTTGAAAGATGCAATATTTCAAAATGGACCATTTTGGTCCTCTCAGAGCCATTTCCTCAGGTCGCGGGTCATCGATCGTTTTGCATGAAAAATCGGACTCTCTCGCTTGAACATGATTTAACTCTAAATGTTGTTTATATCACTTCCCGCAGTGAATAAACATGTTTTAAGCCCTCGAAGTGAGCATTTGGGTCATTTTAATTCACTTTTACCCATGCTCCAAATCTTGAGTTTTGGCTCCCTAGAAGCATGAAAATGACTATAAACATGCTCATTTTAGCTCCAAAAGTGATGATCCACATCCGAAAGTCAGAATTAGTTGAAAGATGCAATATTTCAAAATGGACCATTTTGGTCCTCTCAGAGCCATTTCCTCAGGTCGCGGGTCATCGATCGTTTTGCATAAAAAATCGGATGTTCTCATATAACATGAATTAACTCTAAATGTTGTTAATATCACTTCCCGCAGTGAATAAACATGTTTTAAGCCCTCGAAGTGAGCATTTGGGTCATTTTAATTCACTTTTACCCATGCTCCAAATCTTGAGTTTCGGCTCCCTAGAAGCATGAAAATGACTATAAACATGCTCATTTTAGCTCCAAAAGTGATGATCCACATCCGAAAGTCAGAATTAGTTGAAAGATGCAATATTTCAAAACGGACCATTTTGGTCCTCTCAGAGCCATTTCCTCAGGTCGCGGGTCATCGATCGTTTTGCATGAAAAATCGGACTCTCTCGCTTGAACATGAATTTACTCTATATGTTGTTTATATCACTTCCCGCAGTGAATAAACACGTTTTAAGCCCTCGAAGTGAGCATTTGGGTCATTTTAATTCACTTTTACCCATGCTCCAAATCTTGAGTTTTGGCTCCCTAGAAGCATGAAAATTACTATAAACATGCTCATTTTAGCTCCAAAAGTGATGATCCACATCCGAAAGTCAGAATTAGTTGAAAGATGCAATATTTCAAAACGGACCATTTTGGTCCTCTCAGAGCCATTTCCTCAGGTCGCGGGTTATCGATCGTTTTGCATGAAAAATCGGACTCTCTCGCTTGAACATGAATTAACTCTAAATGTTGTTTATATCACTTCCCGCAGTGAATAAACATGTTTTAAGCCCTCGAATTGAGCATTTGGGTCATTTTAATTCACTTTACCCATGCTCCAAATCTTGAGTTTTGGCTCCCTAGAAGCATGAAAATGACTATAAACATGCTCATTTTAGCTCCAAAAGTGATGATCCACATCCGAAAGTCAGAATTAGTTGAAAGATGCAATATTTCAAAACGGACCATTTTGGTCCTCTCAGAGCCATTTCCTCAGGTTGCGGGTCATCGATCGTTTTGCATGAAAAATCGGACGTTCTCGCATGAACATGAATTAACTCTATATGTTGTTTATATCACTTCCCGCAGTGAATAAACACGTTTTAAGCACTCGAAGTGAGCATTTGGGTCATTTTAATTCACTTTTACCCATGCTCCAAATCTTGAGTTTTGGCTCCCTAGAAGCATGAAAATGACTATAAACATGCTCATTTTAGCTCCAAAAGTGATGATCCACATCCAAAAGTCAGAATTAGTTGAAAGATGCAATATTTCAAAACGGACCATTTTGGTCCTCTCAGAGCCATTTCCTCAGGTCGCGGGTCATCGATCGTTTTGCATGAAAAATTGGACTCTCTCGCTTGAATATGAATTTACTCTATATGTTGTTTATATCACTTACCGCAGTGAATAAACATGTTATAAGCCCTCGAAGTGAGCATTTGGGTCATTTTAATTCACTTTTACCCATGCTCCAAATCTTGAGTTTTGGCTCCCTAGAAGCATGAAAATGACTATAAACATGCTCATTTTAGCTCCAAAAGTGATGATCCACATCCGAAAGTCAGAATTAGTTGAAAGATGCAATATTTCAAAATGGACCATTTTGGTCCTCTCAGAGCCATTTCCTCAGGTCGCGGGTCATCGATCGTTTTGCATGAAAAATCGGACGTCTCTCGCATAAACATGAATTAACTCTAAATGTTGTTTATATCACTTCCCGCAGTGAATGAACATGTTTTAAGCCCTCGAATTGAGCATTTGGGTCATTTTAATTCACCGTTTACCCATGCTCCAAATCTTGAGTTTTGGCTACCTAGAAGCATGAAAATGACTATAAGCATGCTCATTTTAGCTCCAAAAGTGATGATCCACATCCGAAAGTCAGAATTAGTTGAAAGATGCAATATTTCAAAACGGACCATTTTGGTCCTCTCAGAGCCATTTCCTCAGGTCGCGGGTCATCGATCGTTTTGCATGAAAAATTGGACTCTCTCGCTTGAACATGAATTAACTCTAAATGTTGTTTATATCACTTCCCGCAGTGAATAAACAGGTTTTAAGCCCTCGAATTGAGCATTTGGGTCATTTGAATTCACTTTTACCCATGCTCCAAATCTTGAGTTTTGGCTCCCTAGAAGCATGAAAATGACTATAAACATGCTCATTTTAGCTCCAAAAGTGATGATCCACATCCGAAAGTCAGAATTAGTTGAAAGATGCAATATTTCAAAACGGACCATTTTGGTCCTCTCAGAGCCATTTCCTCAGGTCGCGGGTCATCGATCGTTTTGCATGAAAAATGGGACGTTCTCGCATGAACATGAATTAACTCTAAATGTTGTTTATATCACTTCCCGCAGTGAATAAACTCGTTTTAAGCCCTCAAAGTGAGCATTTGGGTTATTTCAGTTCACGTTTACCCATTCTCCAAATCTTGAGTTTTGGCTCCCTAGAAGCATGAAAATGACTATAAACATGCTCATTTTAGCTCCAAAAGTGTGGATCCATATCCGAAAGTCAGAATTAGTTGAAAGATGCAATATTTCAAAGTGGACCATTTAGGTCCTCTCAGAGCCATTTCCTCAGGTCGCGGGTCATCGATCGTTTTGCATGAAAAATCGGACTCTCTCGCTTGAACATGAATTTAACTCTATATGTTGTTTATATCACTTCCCGCAGTGAATAAACATGTTTTAAGCCCTCGAAGTGAGCATTTGGGTCATTTTAATTCACTTTTACCCATGCTCCAAATCTTGAGTTTTGGCTCCCTAGAAGCATGAAAATGACTATAAACATGCTCATTTTAGCTCCAAAAGTGATGATCCACATCCGAAAGTCAGAATTAGTTGAAAGATGCAATATTTCAAAACGGACCATTTTGGTCCTCTCAGAGCCATTTCCTCAGGTCGCGGGTCATCAATCGTTTTGCATGAAAAATCGGACTCTCTCGCTTGAACATCAATTAAATCTAAATGTTGTTTATATCACTTCCCGCAGTGAATAAACACGTTTTAAGCCCTCAAAGTGAGCATTTGGGTCATTTTAATTCACTTTTACCCATGCTCCAAATCTTGAGTTTTGGCTCCCTAGAAGCATGAAAATGACTATAAACATGCTCATTTTAGCTCCAAAAGTGATGATCCACATCCGAAAGTCAGAATTAGTTGAAAGATGCAATATTTCAAAATGGACCATTTTGGTCCTCTCAGAGCCATTTCCTCAGGTCGCGGGTCATCGATCGTTTTGCATGAAAAATCGGACTCTCTCGCTTGAACATGAATTTACTCTATATGTTGTTTATATCACTTCCCGCAGTGAATAAACATGTTTTAAGCCCTCGAAGTGAGCATTTGGGTCATTTTAATTCACTTTTACCCATGCTCCAAATCTTGAGTTTTGGCTCCTTAGAAGCGTGATAATGACTATAAACATGCTCATTTTAGCTCCAAAAGTGATGATCCACATCCGTCAGTCAGAATTAGTTGAAAGATGCAATATTTCAAAACGGACCATTTTGGTCCTCTCAGAGCCATTTCCTCAGGTCGCGGGTCATCGATCGTTTTGCATGAAAAATCGGACGTTCTTGCATGAACATGAATTAACTCTAAATGTTGTTTATATCACTTCCTGCAGTGAATAAACACGTTTTAAGCCCTCGAATTGAGCATTTGGGTCATTTTAATTCACTTTTACCCATGCTCCAAATCTTGAGTTTTGGCTCCCTAGAAGCATGAAAATGACTATAAACATGCTCATTTTAGCTCCAAAAGTGATGATCCACATCCAAAAGTCAGAATTAGTTGAAAGATGCAATATTTCAAAACGGACCATTTTGGTCCTCTCAGAGCCATTTCCTCAGGTCGCGGGTCATCGATCGTTGTGCATGAAAAATCGGACTCTCTCGCTTGAACATGAATTAACTCTAAATGTTGTTTATATCACTTCCCGCAGTGAATAAACAAGTTTTAAGCCCTCGAAGTGAGCATTTGGGTCATTTTAATTCACTTTTACCCATGCTCCAAATCTTGAGTTTTGGCTCCCTAGAAGCATGAAAATGACTATAAACATGCTCATTTTAGCTCCAAAAGTGATGATCCACATCCGAAAGTCAGAATTAGTTGAAAGATGCAATATTTTAAAACGGACCATTTTGGTCCTCTCAGAGCCATTTCCTCAGGTCGCGGGTAATGGTTCGTTTTGCATGAAAAATCGGACTCTCTCGCTTGAACATGAATTAACTCAAAATGTTGTTTATATCACTTCCTGCAGTAAAAAAACACGTTTTAAGCCCTCGAAGTGAGCATTTGGGTCATTTTTATTCACTTTTACCCATGCTCCAAATCTTGAGTTTTGGCTCCCTAGAAGCATGAAAATCACTATAAACATGCTCATTTTAGCTCCAAAAGTGATGATCCACATCCGAAAGACAGAATTAGTTGAAAGATGCAATATTTCAAAACGGACCATTTTGGTCCTCTCAGAACCATTTCCTCAGGTCGCGGGTCATCGATCGTTTTGCATGAAAAATTGGACGTCTCTCGCTTGAACATGAATTAACTCTAAATGTTGTTTATATCACTTCCTGCAGTGAATAAACACGTTTTAAGCCCTCGGAAGTGAGCATTTGGGTCATTTTAATTCACTTTTACCCATGCTCCAAATCTTGAGTTTTGGCTCCCTAGAAGCATGAAAATGACTATAAACATGCTCATTTTAGCTCCAAAAGTGATGATCCACATCCGAAAGTCAGAATTAGTTGAAAGATGCAATATTTCAAAACAGACCATTTTGGTCCTCTCAGAGCCATTTCCTCAGGTCGCGGGTCATCGATCGTTTTGCATGAAAAATCGGACTCTCTCGCTTGAACATGAATTTACTCTATATGTTGTTTGTATCACTTCCCGCAGTGAATTAACATGTTATAAGCCCTCGATGTGAGCATTTGGGTCATTTTAATTCACTTTTACCCATGCTCCAAATCTTGAGTTTTTGCTCCTTAGAAGCATGGAAATGACTATAAACATGCTCATTTTAGTTCCAAAAGTAAAGATCCACATCCGAAAGTCATAATTAGTTGAAAGATGCAATATTTCAAAACAGACCATTTTGGTCCTCTCAGAGCCATTTCCTCAGGTCGAGGGTCATCGATCGTTTTGCATGAAAAATTGGACGTTCTCGCATGAACATGAATTAACTCTAAATGTTGTTTATATCACTTCCCGAAGTGAATAAACACGTTTTAAGCCATCGAAGTGAGCATTTGGGTCATTTTAATTCACTTTTACCCATGCTCCAAATCTTGAGTTTTGGCTCCCTAGAAGCATGAAAATGACTATAAACATGCTCATTTTAGCTCCAAAAGTTATGATCCACATCCAAATTCAGAATTAGTTGAAAGATGCAATATTTCAAAACAGACCATTTTGGTCCTCTCAGAGCCATTTCCTCGGGTCGCGGGTCATGGATCGTTTTGCATGAAAAATCGGACGTTCTCGCATGAACATGAATTAACTCTAAATGTTGTTTATATCACTTCCTGCAGTGAATAAACACGTTTTAAGCCCTCGAAGTGAGCATTTGGGTCATTTTAATTCACTTTTACCCATGCTCCAAATCTTGAGTTTTTGCTCCCTAGAAGCATGAAAATGACAATAAACATGCTCATTTTAGCTCCAAAAATGATGATCCACATCCGAAAGTCAGAATTAGTTGAAAGATGCAAATTTTCAAAACTGACTATTTTGGTCCTCTCAGAGCCATTTCCTCAGGGTCATCGATCGTTTTGCATGAAAAATCGGACCTTCTCACATGAACATGAATTAACTCTAAATGTTGTTTATATCACTTGCTGCAGTGAATAAACATGTTTTAAGCCATTGAAGTGAGCATTTGGGTCAATTTAATTCACTTTTACCCATACTCCAAATCTTGAGTTTTAGCTCCCTAAAAGCATGAAAATGAATATAAACATGCTCATTTTAGCTCCAAAAGTGATGATCCACATCCGAAAGTCATAATTAGTTGAAAGATGCAATATTTCAAAACGTACCATTTTGGTCCTCTCAGAGCCATTTCCTCAGGTCGCGGGTCATCTATCGTTTTGCATGAAAAATCGGACGTTCTCGCATGAACATGAATTAATATCTAAATGTTGTTTATATCACTTCCCGCAGTGAATAAACATGTTTTAAGCCCTCGAAGTGAGCATTTGGGTCATTTCAATTCACTTTTACCCATGCTCCAAATCTTGAGTTTTGGATCCCTAGAAGCATGAAAATGACTATAAACATGTTCATTTTAGTTCCAAAAGTGAAGATCCACATCCAAAAGTCATAATTAGTTGAAAGATGCAATATTTCAAAACGGACCATTTTGGTCCTCTCAGAGCCATTTCCTCAGGTCGAGGGTCATCGATCGTTTTCCATGAAAAATCAGTCTCTGTCGCTTAAACATGAATTAACTCTAAATGTTGTTTATATCACTTCCTGCAGTAAATAAACACGTTTTAAACCCTCGAAGTGAGCATTTGGGTCATTTTAATTCACTTTTACCCATGCTCCAAATCTTGAGTTTTGGCTCCCTAGAAGCATGAAAATGACTATAAACATGCTCATTTTAGCTCCAAAAGTGATGATCCACATAAAAAAGTCAGAATTAGTTGAAAGTTGCAATATTTCAAAACGGACCATTTTGGTCCTCTCAGAGCCATTTCCTCAGGGGTCATCGATCGCTTTGCATGAAAAATCGGACTCTCTCGCATGAACATGAATTTACTCTATATGTTGTTTATCTCACTTACCGCAGTGAATTAACATGTTATAAGCCCTCGTAGTGAGCATGTGTGTCATTTTAATTCACTTTTACCCATGCTCCAAATCTTTAGTTTTGGCTCCTTAGAAGCATGAAAATTACTATAAACATGCTCATTTTAGTTCCAAAAGTGAAGATCCACATCCGAAAGTCATAATTAGTTGAAAGATGCAATATTTCAAAATGGACCATTTTGGTCCACTCAGAGCCATTTCCTCCGGTCGCGGGTCATCGATCGTTTTGAATGAAAAATCGGACGTTCTCGCATGAACATGAATTAACTCTAAATGTTGTTTATATCACTTCCCACAGTGAATAAACATGTTTTAAGCCCTCGAAGTGAGCATTTGGGTCATTTTCATTCACTTTTACCCATGCTCTAAATCTTGAGTTTTGGCTCCCTAGAAGCATCAAAATTACTATAAACATGCTCATATTCGCTCAAAAAGTGATGATCCACATCCAAAAGTCAGAATTAGTTGAAAGTTGCAATATTTCAAAGCGGACCATTTTGGTCCTCTCAGAGCCATTTCCTCAGGTCGCGGGTCATCGATCGTTTTGCATGAAGAATCGGACGTTCTTGCATGAACATGAATTAACTCTAAATGTTGATTATATCACTTCCCGAAGTGAATAAACACGTTTTAAGCCCTCAAAGTGAGCATTTGGGTCATTTTAATACACTTTTACCCATGCTCCAAATCTTGAGTTTTGGCTCCCTAGAAGCATGAAAATGACTATAAACATGCTCATTTTAGCTCAAAAAGTGATGATCCACATCCGAAAGTCAGAATTAGTTGAAAGTTGCAATATTTCACAGCAGACCATTTTGGTCCTCTCTGAGCCATTTCCACAGGTCGCGGGTTATCGATCGTTTTGCATGAAAAATCGGAC